>JAJOOR010005615.1:0-47465 GCA_036250505.1 Solanum acaule
GGTTAGACCCATTTCCCACTCAATTTGACCCCCTGAATAAGAATATGAAGTCGAATTTCCAAAATCATGCACGGATTTTGAGATATATGGAAATTACAATTATAGGTGTTTCCGAAGCACATTTTCGGACATTTTTGGGGTCGTTTCAATAAGATTTAATCAATTGTAAGGCACATAATCATGGGAATTCAACATTAAAGGCATTACGGGCAAGAATATCGAATTAATATTGGCACACAAAACAACAATTAAGATCACGGAGGCCCAGCACACATCTTAAGATAAAATCATTGAAAATGAGAACAAATTTGATAACAATAAACTCGAGGGTCGGAAAACCAATCTTATATGCTGATTAAACAAAATTGAAATGCTAGGCGGCAAAGCAATCCACTCCGAACACAAATCTGACGACCAAAACACTCTAAAATTCAAGAAATATAGAAAACTAAAGTGCGTGTGTGAGTTTGGGAAGATTAAAAGTGAGGGAAAGTAAAAGAGTTTGAAAGTTTAAACCTTTGGCCTTTAAAAACTGTTCAGTTCTTTCCCATTCAGCGACATTAGTCGTGCTCGCCAACTCAGCGACACGCGGAGTGGTCACTTACCTCGTCGAGTTTTACAGGACCTCCAGTTAATGTGGGGATCCAAATGGCGGACTAGATCGCGATCGCCGACCTGGTCGGCCATTCGCCAAGTTGCTCCTAGGTTCGCAGAGTTTTACAGACTCCAATTTAAAATTGTCTTAAGTCTGGTGGTCTAGGTCGGGCTCGCCGATCTCTTCGGTGATGCGCCGGCTGGACCTTTAGCTCGCCAACCTGCACTTTTCAACCATTTCCACACTATGACCTACACATTCAACACACCATTATTTCAAAATTTTAAAAAAAAGCTTGGGTCGCCTCCCTAGCAACGCCTTAGTTAACGTCGCGGCACGATGCAAGTCCACACTTAAACCTCATTCTTGGGGTTATCCAAGCCATAGTATCACTAGGCAAACCCCTTTGCTATCTCGGGTTTAGATGAGACAAGATATGACCCATTTAGGTCTCCAACTGCTTGATCGATACTGAATGGGAGGTAACGGTCTGGCTAAGGGTTAACACGTATTCTTTCATTTCTTTCAAAATCTTGTATGAACCCTCAACTTTGTTGAGGATACGAGAAAGCATATCCTCAGACCGGCCACCTTCCGAATCCTTTGGCTATTGGCGCTCATGGTGAGGCACATACCTATCCTTCTCCCCATCCTTCCCATTTGGATTACGATCCCTCCATTCTCAATCGCGATCCTTCCAACCTTCATCCCTATTCCAACCTTGGTTACCACCCTACCTCGAGTAGTTTGAATGATAACCACCACCTTGGTTGGCTAGGAATTTCACCTCTACATTATACAAGGCCTCAAATTTTAATTCCTCCGGATTAGCACACCCGACACCCATGGCATTGACACTTTGAGCACCAGCTCCCATGACAATTTTAGACAAAATGTCAAGTTGTGTCATGATCTTGGCCATGTTCTGGTCCTTTTTTTTGTTTTTCTCCATTTGTTCCTTGGTTAATTTAAACGTGAGAGGGGGGACTTGATCTTCACAGGTGTACCACACTCGATTTATGGTAGTCATGCCATATAAGAGCTAAGCTGCTATCACATACGGTTGATGCATCAAACCTCCAGGAGAAAGTTGGTCAGCAACACCCTTATTTACCGAATCAAGACTCCGGTAAAAAATACTGCAGCAACACGTTTTCAAGCGAGCCATGGGTTGGGCATTGAAGCACCAACTTCTTGAATCGTAGCCAAGTTTCATGAATTGGCTCGCTCTCTAGACGCTTGAAGCTCTGAATGTTTTCCCGAAGAGTCATTATCTTCGAAAAAGGGAAAAATTGCACATTAAATGCGGTGACCAGCTCCTCCCACGAAGTGATTGATTCACGTGGCAATTCAGCCAGCCACTTACAAGCTTCTCCCATCAAAGAGAATGGGAACAACCTCAACCGAACCGACTTTTGGGATATATTCTTGAAGGAGAAAGGTCCACAAACATCCACAAAATTTCTAATATGCTTATGGGGATCCTCATGAGTAAAACCACTAAACATCCCCTTCAATTACAAGGATGCAACATTGTACTTGTGATATGGAACACCGCATTCCTTTCGGCCGGAGTCAAGCGAATGGCACCAATTCCCCCTATAAGATAGGGGTCATTAACATTAGACTCATTGACATCGTTGAGGTTACCGATGCCATCTTCATGACCTACTTGGCTGCCATTGCTATCGTTCACACTCATACCTCATGTTTCAAGACACAAGCAAAACAAAACTAAAATTAAGTAAGTTCAACTATAACTAACAAGAACAAAATCCAACTTAAACAAAAATTCTCAAGTAACATCACTCCCTGGCAGCGGCTCCATTTTGATTACACGTATCAGGACACTTCATCCAATACTAAGTGCCAACGATCGCTAGTCAGTAATATAACCCAACTAAGAGAGTTTGGGTCGAATCCCACAGGGAGTGGTACGTACTTGATAATCCATAGAAAAGCATAAATGTGTTCAAGTCAATCATAGGTAAAATCATTTACGAATAAGAACATGGTTCAAGTTTGGGGTGACACAAGTGTCAAATAACAAGGGGGTTTTGATTGTAATTATCAACTACAATTGTAAATAACACAAAAATAGCAAGTATAGAGACAGGTTCTTGGGATGTGATTGGATTATGGGCTAAGGTAGACAAATGGGTGATTGCAATTAATAGTGAATAGTTGTAAATCTGTGAATAAGCTAGACTTTAGTGGGGATAAACTTTCTCTCAAATAATTTACCCCGAATCAAATTGGTTTCTCTCGAACACCAATAAGAAGCAATAAAGAACAACCTACGCTTTAGTCCAATCACTCTCTCGAGCTGAATGTGCGGAAAAGGGATTAGGATTCATTCTCTCGAGCTGAACCCATGACAACCCAATACCCACAAACCATCAAATCAGTAATCTTGGTTTCAAAACCTCTCTCTCGAGCAAGCCAAAAACACGAAGGTAAAGTTGCATTCGCAACTGCAACCCTTTAGATTAAGACATAATTAATAAATGAAATCACTTTTAAACAGTATTTACACTATCAATTAACAATGCCCAGTAGCTAAATCAACTAATAATCACATAATCACACCCCAAGAATTGGGGTTTTAGCTAGACATCATAAAAAGATAGAAATCGTTGCCAAATTATATTTCCATCAACTGGGTACAATTAATTTCATCTTTACAAAGGTCTAAGATGAAGAATCTTCAACACCCACTTCCAATTTCTCAGAAAATGGAAATATTCAAATCTTCAAAGCTAAGGAAAAATATTGTCTCCAAACTCAGTTCTAAGCTCTCTAACTTGAAAACTATACAATAATAAAAACTAGATAAAGATCTAATACCAATGAAAACTCATTCGATACTAAGAATTTAAAAATGTATTTATAGACGCTAAAAAATTTGTTGTGAAGGACCATTCGGTGCAATAAGTCGGGATTGCTAAACCACTCGGCGATCCGTCCTTTGGTCAATTCCATCGCTTTTTTTCTTTGGCCTTCAGCAACTTAAAGTTCTGTAATGTTGGGTGATATAGCACTACATCAAAGAATCGTTTGGTGACTCGCTGACTGCTCTTTTTTTATCACCGACTTGATTTTCTCCTTCAGGGCATGGTACACTGGAACATTAGGTGAGACCATAGCCATTCGGCGACTTGCCCAATGGTTTAGGCGATCCTTAGGCCTTCTTTTCTTCGTTCTTTCAGCTGCTTTGCTCCTTTTTGTTCATTAGTGTCCATGCTTTGTTACTCAATCCAAATACCTGAAAATCAAGGACTTACATAAGTTATTGGCACAAAATATACATTTGAGGACACTAAATCTACTAAAATAAAGCCCTAAATCAGTCCAAATCATGGACTCATCACCGACCTATTATCTCTCCATGGGGTGCTTGATGAGTCCACAAATTGGACTCATTTAGGGCTTTATTTTGATAAGAATAGTGTCCTCGAATGCTTATTTTGTCTCAATATCTGATGAAAACTCTTAAGTTTCAAGTATTTGAAGTTTTATTGAAAGCATGGACACTTAGGCGCAAAAAGGAACAAAAAGGCTGAAAAGAACGAAGAAGTTGAAGCCTGAGCATCACCAAGCACATTTGGCGATTCACCAAAGGGATTCACTCCACCCTTTGTTCCAGTGCGTGAAACCTTGAAGAAGAAGGGTAAAAAGGCAATGAAAGGAGCAGTTCGCGCTTCGCTGAATATTTTTGCAAAGTAGTACTATACCGTCCAATGGTCCAAAATGTGAAGATGCTGAAGGCAAGCACGAAACGGCGATGAAATAGAAGAAGGACGAGTCGTCGAGTCATTTAGTGACATCGACTAACCTCGCCGAAATATCTGCCAGCACTATTTTCTAAAGTCTATAAATACTAAACTTATTATTAATTTTAGAAGAGTCGAACATTTATTTTAATTTCCAGAATAGAATAGTACTTTTTGGGATATTTTCTCTCAAGTTTGGAGAGGGTTTTGTGGGAGTCATATTCCCCAAGTTGGAAATGGGTCTTCTCCATTCTTCTTCCTTTGTTTAAATCAAGATTTAATTTCTTATACCCATTTGATTTTAGTATCATTTTAGGTGTATTTTGTTATTTCTTGATGTGTGGCTAAAAACCCCATTCTTGGGCTGTAATTTAGCAAATATGTGTTGATATTGTTGTTGGGTCTTGCTTGCTGATAGGTTAGATGTATTTTAATAGTTATTTCACCTAATGGTTGTGGTTTAATTTAATGGTTTTGTAGTTGCAAATACAAAACCACCCATGTGTTTTCGGCTTGCTCGAGAGAGAGTCGTGAAACCAAGACCGCTAGACAGATGGCCTAAGGAGTGGGTTGACCTGAGGTACAGCTCGAGAGGGTGAGCCATAGTCTCATATCCTAACACTCAGCTCAAGAGAGTGAGTGGGGTAAGGCGTAGGTTGGCCTTCATGCGGAAAATGGGTGTCCGAGAGGAACCCATTTGAAACGGGGTAAGTTGCAAGAGAGGAAACTTATTTCCATCTAAATCTTAGCCTAGATACTATTATCTTGCAAATTTCCTATCGAAAACATGTACCCAATGATTTATATCACTATATATTGAGGTCACACCCCAAGAACTTCTTCCCACACTTGAATTTTCTCTTTACTTTTGTTGTTTTAGCTATACTTGTGACAAACCCCCATTGATATTTGACACTTTGGTGTCACCCACTTGAATTTTCTTTGTTTTTATTCGATAATTTCTCAAACTACAGCTAACTAGAACAAAATTCTAACTACTATTTTCACTACCACTCCCTTGGGACACGACCCCAACCTTTAGTTGAGTTACTATATTATTGACGATCGTAGGCACTCGTACCGTAGGTTAGTGTCATTGGTCACGATAAGCATCAGTGCTCCAATTTTGTTTGTTAGAAAGAAAGATGGTTCTCTTCGTATGTGTATTGATTATCTTCAGTTGAACAAGGTGACCATTGAGAATAAGTATCCTCTCCCAAGGATAGATGATTTATTTGACCAACTTTAAGGGGAAAGTTATTTCTCTACGATTGATCTCGGATCCGGTTATCACCAATTGACTAACTCTCTGATGGCATTTATGGATTTGATGAATAGGGTGTTTAGACAATACCTTGACATGTTTTTTATTGTGTTCATTGATGATATATTGATCTACTCGAGAAGTGAGAATGAGTATATTGATCATTTGAGGATTGTGTTGCAAATTATTAAGGACCAACAACTCTTTGCTAAGTTTAGAAAAGTTGAATTTTGGCTAAGGTCCATAGCTTTTCTTGGTCATATTGTTTCGAGTAAGGGTATTAAGGTAGATCCTAAGAAGATGGATGCCGTCAAGAGTTGGCCTAGACCTCTAACTCCTTCAGATATTAGAAGTTTCTTGGGTTTAGCTGGTTATTATTGAAGGTTTGTTGAAGGATTCTCTTCAATTGCCTCTCCTTTGACGGCTTTGACTCAAAAGAAGGCTAAGCTCATGTGGTCTGAAGCGTGTGGAAAGAGTTTTCAAGAGTTGAAAGATAGACTTACTTCCTCTCTAGTGTTGACCTTACCGGAAGGGACGGATGGTTTTGTGGTTTATTGTGATGCCTTGAGAATTGGGCTAGGGTGCGTGCTTATGCAAAATGGGAAAGTGATTGCCTATGCTTCAAGGAAACTTAAGATTTATGAGAAGAATTATCTGATTCATGAGAAGAATTATCTGACTCATGAACTTGAATTAGCGCTGGTCATTTTTATGTTAAAGATTTGGAGACACTATTTGTATAGAGTTCATGTTGATGTGTTTACCAACCATAAGAGTTTGAAATATATGTTTAATCAGAAAGATCTAAATCTTTGCCAAAGCAGGTGTCTTGAGTTATTGAAGGATTATGACATGAGTGTTCTTTATCAGCCTAATAAAGCTAATGTGGTAGAGGATGCTCTTATTTAGTTGTCTAGAGGTAGTGTGGCTCATATTGAATAAGGGAAGAAACAGTTGGTTCGAGATGTTCATAAATTGGCTCGATTAGGTGTTCAGTTAGTGGACTCCACCAAAGGTGGTGTTATGGTTCACAATGGTTTCGAATCTTCTTTAGTGGTGCTTATGAAATCCGTTCAGGCTTTCTCCTGAGGGGGAGATGGTGTGCTTAGATATCAAGGTCATTTATATTTTATGAATGTTGATGACTTAAGGGATTAGATCTCTTCAAATGCCAATAGTTCTCCATATTCTACTCATCCGGGAACCACCAAGATGTACTATGATTTACGGGATATTGCAGAATTTGTGGCTAAGTGTCCTAATTGCCAACAAGTGAAAGTTGAGCATCAGAAACCGGGAGGTTTATCCCAAGACATTTGTATTCCTACTTGGAAGTGCGAAGATGTGAATATGGACTTTATTGTTGGTTTGCCTCACATCCGGTGACAACATGACTCGATTTGGGTTATAGTAGATCAGATTATGAAATCGGCTAATTTTATTTGCATCAAGGTTTCCTATTTGACGGAGGATATGCTAAATTGTACATAAGAGAAACGGTAAAGTTTCATGGAGTGCCTTTATCCATTATTTCTGATCGCGTTACCTAAATCACTTCTCAGTTTTGGAAGTCTTTCCAAAAGGGTCTTGGTACTCGTGTTAAGCTTAGTATGGCCTTTCATCCCAAACCAATGGGCAAGGGGAGCATACTATCCAAACTTTGGGGTAATAGGGATGATCATTTGCCATTGATTGAGTTTGCTTATAATCATAACTATCACTTGAGAATTGATATGGCTCAATTTAAAGATTTATATGGTAGGAGGTGTATATCTCCTATAGGATGGTTTAAGGTGGGTGAAGTTACCCTGATAGGTCCCGAATCAGTACATGAGGCCATAGAGAATGTTCGACTTATTAGAGAAAGGATGAAAATGGCTCAAAGTTGGCAAAAGGCTTATGCTGGTGTGAGAAGAAGGGATCTAGAGTTTGATGTTCATTACTCGGTTTACATGAAAATTTCACCCATGAAGGGTGAAATGAGATTTGGTATGAAAGGGAATCTTAGTCCTTGTTATGTAGGCCCATATCAGATTTTGAGACATTTTGGTAAGGTTGCTTATGAGCTAGATTTTCCAAACAAGTTGGCATTGGTGCATCATGTTTTCCATATCTCTATGTTGAAGAAATGTGTTGGAAATCTGACATCCATAGTTTCTTTAGAAGGTTTGGGAGTAAAGGAGAATCTCTCATATGAAGAAGTTTTGCTTGAGATTTTAGAATGGCAAGTCAAGAAGTTGAGAAATAAGGAAATAGCTTGTGTGAAAGTGTTGTGGAGGAATAAATTAGTTGAGGGTGCTACTTGGGAGGCTGAGGGCAATATGATGTCCCTATATCCTCATATTTTTCCTTCTACTCCTACTCTAGCTTGAGGTAATGAATTCCTCTTGGTTTGTCCTTTGTTTTGGAGTCATGTGTTTTATGTGTTTCCATGATTTCCTTATGTTATGCATGTTCATGAAAAACTTGTGTTTTGAAAGAAAATGAGTTTACATGATTGATTTTTCTCATGTTGTTGTGCATTGAGTATGAGTTGCCTATAAACTTCATGAGATGAATTGATGAACATGTTTTAGCTATGCCTTCTGAGAACAAATTGCATATGAGCTCCATGAGATTGTGTTGAGCATGCTTTTAGCTTAGTGAAGGTAG
Organism: Solanum acaule; assembly: GCA_036250505.1. Lineage (NCBI taxonomy): Eukaryota > Viridiplantae > Streptophyta > Magnoliopsida > Solanales > Solanaceae > Solanum > Solanum acaule. The sequence goes on from JAJOOR010005615.1 coordinate 8,285, forward strand.
TTCCTCCTTGAACATGAGTAATATTAAAGTTTCATGCATATTCGGTTTCTACATGTAGTTCCTACTTCCTTATGATGCATTGCATATGTTTAGTTTGGAGTTGATGTTTCCTCCTTAATTTGTGCATTGCATGCATAATGGGCTGTTAGATTTAGTTTCACCCCTCTTATGATGTTTTCAGAACGTCATAGCTTGGAGTCGATAGTTCCTCCTTAGTTAGATGCATTTTGACGAAGTTGCATTGTAGGTTGGGTTGTTAGTTTCTCTTCTACTCTTTTAGAACCAGTTTGAGTTTCATTCGAGGATGAATAATCCCAAGCGGGAGATATTGTAACACCCTCTATCTGAAAAAGGGAAAAGAATAAATTTTGGGAAAATGCACGTGCCAACCACAAAGGCCACCCACTGCCCGTGCATGGGACCACACACCTTAGGTGTGGTTCGTGGATGCCGCTGCCTAAGGGTGGTGATGAGGCTCAAGACCATGGCAAGACATACGGACCGTAGGTCAAAGCATAGTCTGTGGTTCACTGGCCAAAAATATCAACCTTCTGATGACCAACAACAGTCCACCAGGACGGGCCGTAGGTCAGACCCGGTACATCGACTGGAATCCGTCGGTGGCCAGCTGACAGTTATTTTCAGGGGCAGTTAGGTCTTTTCCTAATTATTTAGTTCCTATACTACATCATTTTACCCTTCATTAAGACCCATATATAAGTATTTTCAACCCCCAAATTAGCCCATTCACTTCATTTTTCCAAATTCACAAAAGAAGATCAAATCTCCTCTCCAAAATATTTCTCTCTCTAGAAACTTCATGAAGAAAAAGGAATCAGCCTAGGGTTTCAAGTCAAGGTCTCAATTTTTCTATTGAAGGCTAGCATTTGGATTCAAGGCATGATAATTTTCATCCATGGATTCCTTCAATCCATGGAATTGACTAATTCGTCTACTTCAAAAGGTAGAATTCCTCATTTGAGTTAGGACATTCTTCAATTGTCATGGGTTCTTTTCATTATGGATTTAAATGATTGAATTATGATCGTCTATGCGTGAATTGATGAAATACTATGGTTTTATGATGTTTTCCCCTATGAACCCATGTAATACCCATGTTTTCAAGTTATGAATCATATGATGTGGGATTTTGATCTTAAAGGAAGAGTCTTATTAAAATAAGCATGTATTGCAAGCTTTACATGAATTTATGATAAATCCATATCTAACCCATGTTTTCTAAGTATTGATGATTGAAAGTGGGTTTTGAACCTCAAGAGGTAAATTATGGACTTATGCATTTTCTTATGAAATCTATGTGAATGATTTAAGGGTGATTTGATAGTAAAGTACCAATGATGATGTTGTTGTTGTGTTGTTGAAAGGATATTCTCATAAACACATACTAGCATGATGTGAAAGGTTTTCTCACATAGAAAGGATTCTTAGGTGGAAAGGCTTTATCACCTAATTTAATCAAAGAGTAAGAGCTATCATAATGAACTATCTTGGATTGGTTGTCCAAGGACATCTTTCCATGGATTATGAGATAAGTCAAGACGTAATAATTATTCTGTGGGATTTAAGCTTAGCACCAAGAGGATATTGATATTGATATGGAAGCTCTCCCGTTAGTAGAGGTCGGGTTTCTAGAAGTAATCTCTTGAGATGGAAGATCTCCCGTTAGTAGAGGCCATGTTTTTAGTAGCAATCTCCTTATCCCTTAACTATGTGCCCCCATAGAATGATTATCTAGTGGATCCATAGATGGACTTATGCATTTTCTTATGGTCCTTACCTTGGCAAGTAGGACAACCCTTTTCTGTGTGGGAGACACCGGGGGATCATGTTATAGCTCACATGGTCTCTATGTCGGTTAAGGATAATTCCCCACATTAATAATGAACTAAGGTTACTTCAGGAAGTATCGCATATGAGTTCAAAGGTTTTAAAGATGATGTTAGATTGCATTAACCATGTTTTTATGAATTATGTTTTCTAACTCTTTTATATCATGTTTTAGCTTGGTCAATTGCATGTCCTGGAATGAAATATCCCTTTTAGCATGATTTAACTATTTTATGCATGGCTATCATACTTCGTACATTTTTTTGTACTGACGCATACTCTTGCTTATATTTTTCCCAAATGTAGGGTCCAATATTCAGGGTTCTCAGTTTCGTGGCTAGAGGTTGACTTGATTGATTTGCCGAGCTTGGTGAGTCCTCATGCTTCAAGGATAGATTTCATTGTTTTAGTTTCTTTCTTGTATTTCACTTTTGGATATGATGTATGAGCTAGGCCCAATTTCATTCTATTGTAGTAGATGGCTATGATGAGACAACTGTTTTAGACTCTTTCTTTTCTTTTATAAAAACTATTAGACTTGGACTATTGTGTTACTCTTATTGTTCTATTTCTTATATTATGAGAGCTAAGTTGCTTGTATGGAGTCTTTCGGGTATCTATACGCCATGTTACATCTAGGGGGTACTCCTTGGTCTTGACACCATTCCTTGTGAGATTCTACCCTGACCTTCATTGGGTATTTTATTGACGATGACTACTGTCCCTTTTTATTGGTTTCGAAGAGGACATTTGAGAATTATCAAAAATGGAACCGCTGTCGGGAAATGGTTGTTAGGAATTCAATTTGAGAATTAATATGCATATGTATTTGTTTTGTGGTTGAAAAATTTTACGCTTGGATTTCTTGTTGTGATCTTTTGGTATGTGAAACAATGAATCATATAATGGTGATGACTTTAGTCGCCATGGGCAAGACAATGATGTTAGAAGAGAAGATGAGGTGTTTCTTATACAACCAATGAAGTTGGAGCAATTTGGTTACCACCAGTGCATAAGGAGAACACATTTCTTGTAACTAAACCCATGTTGCAACTTATTAAACTTGGAAGACTATTTGGAGGTTTAGAACATGAAGATCCTAATGAACACTTCCACAAGATTGTGAGTATATAATCCCTCTTCAGCTGATGGTATTTCACAAAAGTCAATGCGGATGTGGTTATTCCCATTGTCCGTAATGGGCAGAAGCAACGGGGTGGCTGATTGAATTACCAAAGAAATCTATTACCTCATGGGAACAAATGATTAGCTTTCCTTGAGATGTTCTTTCCTCCCTCTAAAATAGTGAAATTTAGGAAAAACATTCATAATTTGAAAGGGTGAATGGAGAACATGCTCATAAAGTGTGGGTACGATTTAAAAAGGTGTTGTTGCAATGCCGTGTACATGGTTTACCTAATGAGATGTTGATACAATATTTTTGCCAATGTCTCAATGTTGTGAATAAAGGATTGGTTGAACATCTTGTTCGAGAAGGTATAGTTAAACAACAATTCATAGAAATATCAAGTTTTCTTGGTGAGATGACAAAAATTAATCGAGCTTGGTACACAAAGAAAGATTATGTGTCACTTTTGCACTTGGGGATGTTTAAGCAACAAGAAGAAAAAACCAAGAACATAACAAAAGTATTACTAAGTTGACTGCCCAACTTGAAATGTTATCTGAGCGTGTTATTGGAGATGGGCTACTCATAGTAAATGCAGAAATGGCAAGATAATGGAGCTTACATGAAAAGAGGAAATTCTGAGGGTTTTTGGAAAAGCTACTCAATGCTTGTCGTAAATGAAGGTTGGACAAAAAAAATAGTGAGACGTGGTATGGAAGAGAATGTGAAGATGTTATATGTATGCAGCCTGTCAAACCACATGAGCTAATAACTACTCAAATCGATGTTTTTCTGACTAGAATTGTCAACAAAGTGGAAGGGTCATACATGATTTTGAAAGAGATGAAAAGCGACGTTTAGTCCGTGTCCACTACCGTCAGCTTACACGCATCATCCATTAAGGCGCTTGAAAAAATAGGTGAGCTGACTACTCTTGTGTATGTTTTTCCCTACGAGAAATCAATGGCTCATGGAGATGAAAATAAAAGGGATAATACCCAAATGCCAGCCATAGTTACTTGAAGTTGAAAGACTTTGAATGAAATATCAAGGCCCGGTTATGTAGAAACTCAAGGGATGATTGTTGATAATGAATCTCCTAAGGGAATGGATAAGACACAAGAAAAATATGGGAAGATGAGCCAAATATAAATGTGAAGAAAGGTGGTGTTTAGGCTTCATCCACATTGCCTTAAATCAAGTTTACACCTCATTTTCCTCAATGATTGAGAAAGAAAACTTACAATGCAAAATTTCAAATGTTTATGGAAATAGTGATAGATTTGAAAGTGAATATTCTATTGGTGGATGCCTTAACCGAAATGCAGGGTCATTCTTAATACATGAAGGAGTTGGTGACAATGAAAATGGTGATAGACTGTGAAACAATTGAATTACCACAAACATGTGGTGTGGTAATGGCAACAAATTATGTCCAACAAGAGAGATGAGTAGGGAGCTTTCACTATCCCATGCACTATTGGTACATGTACTTTTGTAAAAGCCTTATGTGATCTTGGTGCAAGTACAAATTTGATGCCACTTATGATATTTAATAATCTTGGGCTTGAGAAACCAAAAACAACAAATATGAGACCTTTAATGGCTGCTTATTCAATAAAGAGACCATTAGGTGTGGTCTATGATGTGCTAGTGAAAGTTTACAAATTTGTGTTACCCGCTGATTTTTATGAGCTTGATTGTGAAATTGATGTTGAGATGCCGATTATTCTTGGTAGACCGTTCTTAGCCATGAGAAAGGCTTTGGTTGATGTAGAAGGTGGTGAGTTGAAGTTCTGAGTCAATGACGAAGTAGTTAGCCTCAATATGCACAAATCAATGAAATACCCAAGTGATATGGATGTTGTGTCTCATTTGGATCAAATTGATGAAGCGGTCGCAAGTATTGAAAGTGCAGCATATTGTAGGGAATATTTTGCTTAAGTGCCACTTAACTATGATCAAGAGGAAATTAGTGCATATGATGAGGTTGTTGCTTCTCTTGTAGGTGTGGGTTCACATTATTCTTTCCAAACCATCCATCATTGAACCACCAAATTTAGATTTAAAGGAGCTACACCCGCATCTCAAGTATGTTTTCTCGGTAATCAACAACACATTTCTGGTAATTATATCCAGTGATCCTGAACAATGGAAAGTTGAGTTGTTAATCATAGTGTTGAAAAGGCAAATTAAAGACTTGGGGTGGTCAATCGCCGATATTTTGGGAATTTTGCTGGGATGATGTACTCACAAAATAAATTTGGCAGAAGATAGAAAACCAATTATTGAACATAAATGAAGATTAAATCCACGAATTCAAGAATTCGTGAAAAAAAAATTATAAAATGGTTAGATGTGGTAGTCATCTTCCCAATTGCGGATAGTCAAAGGGTGAGTCTGGCTCAATGAGTTCCAAAAAAGGTGGTATTACGGTTTTGCCAAATGAAAAAGTCGAGCTTGTAGCCACTAGACCCATGGCCGAGTGGCATGTGTGTATTGATTACCGAAAGGTTAACTCATGGACTGTAAAGGATTATTTCCCCATGATATTTATTGATCAGATGCTTGATAGGTTTGCAGGCAAGGCGTGGTATTGCTTCCTTTATGGGTATTCCGGATATAATCAAATCTCCATTGCAACAGAGGATCAAGAGAAAACAACATTTACATGCCCGTATGGAACATTTGCTTTCAAGCGAATGCCATTTGGGTTATGTAACGCGCTAGCCACATTTCAACGGTGCACACTAACAATATTTGCCGATATGGTTGAAGAATACATAGAGGTATTCATGGAAGATTTTTCAGTAGTTGGAGACTCTTTGGAGAAATGCTTGAAACATTTGGAGATGGTGCTTAGACGATGTGTAGATTCAAATTTGTTCAAAATTGGGAAAAGTACCACTCCTTGGTGAAAGAAGGAATTTTACTTGGGCATACAATTTTCGGAGATGGTATTGAAGTTGATCAAGATAAATTTAGGTTATTAAAGAGCTACCTCCTCCAATTTTAGTAAAGGGAGTAAGAAGCTTCCTTGGTCATTGTCAGGTTCTATAGGCGTTTCAATAAAGATTTCTCCAAGATTGTCATTCAATTGTGTAAGCTTCTTAAGAAAAAGAGCACACTTTTTTTTTGATAATTCATGTATAAAGGCTTTCAAGAAACTCAAAGAGAAACTCATTTCCGCACCCATAATCATAGCACCTGATTGGAATCTCATTTTTGAAATGTTGTGTGATGCAAGTGGCATGGCTTTATGAGCTGTTCTTGGACACCTTAAATATAAGTCCTTTCATTCCATTTATTATTCTAGCAAAACACTAAATTGTGGTGAAAATAATTACACTGTGATGGAGCAAGAGTTTTTGGTTGTTGTATATGGGTTTGGGAAGCTTAGAGCATATTTGTTGGGTACTACAGTGGTTGTGCACACAGATCATGCAATTTTAAGGTACCTTATGGAAAAGAAAGAGGCTAAACTGATACGCTCAAATTGCACCTCCCTAAAGAAGCACAAGAGATCGTTATCAAGTAAAGAACCCAACTTGTAGGTTGGGGTCGATCCCACGAGGAAAATGGTTTAGACTTTACTTTAACCAACAATTATATTCAATTAGTCAAATTACTTCCAGAAACAAGTAAATAAAGGGGGGGTTTTGTGAAACAAATTGTAAGAACTCAATAAGTAAAAAGTAATCAAAAGTCAATTTAGGTTGTTATCAAGATGAGAGAATTAACTAGGGTATACGTGTTCCCCACAAGCTCATAACGCAGTAATCTTAGTAATAGCAATCATTTCCTAGTGTACTACATGCAAAGTGATAAGTTAGGTATCTCTAAATGCTTGGTCCGGCATCTAGAGAATTTCACCCTGCACCTTGGTTCGACTACGTGTGTATAATTTACTAATCCTTACATTTACCTCATATTAGACATCACATCGATGTTTGGCTTAGTTATTACTTCGTACCAATCGACACTAGCCTATTAGATAGTATCACACTAAATCTATGTTGATAATTCTTTTCTTTTTGATTACCTCCTTGGTTCGGGAAGTAGCAACAAGGCGAGTTCTAACGTTTGCAACCGCTAAAAAGACTTCTAAGCGAAAGAATAATCAATGCATGCACCACACTATTCAAGAATTGCTTATTTACTATTCATACTTTGTTAATAGCTCATAGTTCCCACAACCCTAGTTGTGGAGTTTTAGTTACCCATAATCATATGAACACAATTCATTGTTTTAGATGAAAGAATTATAAACTTACGTAAGAAGAATAATAAACTCAGAAATTCAACTTAAATTGCAACTCCAAAATCTTCTAAACGATCTTAGGAAATTAATAATTGCCCAAGGTGCAAGTTAATCTCCCAAGTCAAGAACTAGAATAAAAGTAATAAAAACCAACACCAAAAAATGAGGTTTACAAGCCATATTTATAGAAACCAAGTCCTAAATTAAAAGGGAAACAAAATAACAAAAGTTTGTTCAGGCATGCGTCTTCATTCCACGAGACTAACTCATGGACCGTCAATGGATCTATGGTCCGTGAGTCCCTTTCATCAGCCAGGACTTAGAAAATATTTTCGGCTTCCAAAAATCAGCTTCTCTGAAGTAAATGATAGAGCTGCAGTACGGACCGTAGATTGATCTACGGTTCGTCAATCCCTCTCCGTAGCTCCACACTTAGAATCTTCAAAAATCAGGTACTGGAACCCTCACAGTATCAATCTACGGATCAACAGTATAGTCTGTAGATCAATCTACGGACCATCAATGGTCATCATGGTTCCACACTTAGTCAAATTTCCCTGATTTGCCTTTCATGCCTTGCCTGCTGATCTACGACCACCATCTACGGAGAGTCAATGGACCTACGGTCCGTAGATCACCTCTATAGATGCCCTTTTCTGCATTTCTTTCAGTTGTCTCTTTACTTCCGCGCCTGAACATCTTTGCTGCAAAATATGATAAAAACACATAAAAACCAATACAAAAAGGCCCTAGACACACACAATTTGTAAGTGAAATGTATTAGAAATATCGTAAACTCGCAATATATCATAAGCCATGGCTTATACGATGGGTGTTATTCCTTCAAGAATTTGACTTCGAATGGAAAAATAGAGAGGGGTGTGAAAACCAAGTAGCTGACCATCTTCCAAGGTTGGAAGTGGATGCTAGACTGGCTAAAGAGAAACATATTAATGATTCCTTTCCCGATGAATCGGTAATGGTAATTTCTACAACCTCTGTTCCTTGGTATGTTGATTTTGCACATTTTATTGTGTGTGGATTGTTACTTGATTATTTGAGTATACATAAAAAAATTTCCTATTTGATGTGAAGAAGTATATATGGGATGAACCTTTCCTTTTTAGAGAGTAAGTTGATATTATCATTTGGCGCTGAGTGCCCGATGTGAAAGTGAATGGGATACATGAAGTGTGTCATGCCTCACCGGTAGGTGGTGATCATGGGGGTATATGTACAGCCTCTAAGGTTTTGCAATGCGGCTATTATTGGCCTACAATTTTTAGAGATGCTCAAAAAATTTGCAGCTGTTGTGTCTAATGTTAATTACAAGAGAGTATATCTTGGAGCCATGAATTACCACATTTCCAAATCCTTGAGATTGAATTCTTTGATGTTTGGGGAATTGATTTCATGGGCTTGATGAGTCTAAGATTTGCACTCATTTAGGGCTTTATTCATAATGATTTAGTATCCTCAAATGTTTATTTTGTGCCAATAACTGATGTAAAACCTTTGATTTCCAGGTATTTGGATTGAGGAACAAAGCAAGGACACTAATTTGCAAAATGGAACAAAGCGAGCTAAAAGAAGCCTACTTGGCGAGTCGCTGAACGACCTCTTGACCACCTAAAGTTCTAGTGTACCAAGTCCTCAAGGAGAAAATTAAGTTGGTGAGAGAAAGAAGCAGTCGGCGGATCGCCGAGTGGTTCCGCGATACAGTGTTAAATCATCCAAAGTTACAGATCTGGAAGATGATAAAGGCCATGGAAAAAAGGTGATGGAATTGACCAAATGGTGGATTGCCGAGTTAATCGGCGAGCCCGACTTACTGCGCTGAATGGCCCTTCGCATCATATTTTTGGTGACTATAAATACATTTTTGAACATTTAGTATAGTATATATCTATCATTTAGTAAGTATCATACTTTCAATATATCGAATTCTGAGTATTGAGACAAGTTTTTATCTTAGATTTGAAGAATTGATGTTTTTCACTTTTGAGAAATTGGAAGCGGGTCTTTGAGATTCTTCAACTTTGATCTTTGTAAATACGAAATTAATCTTAACAAGCTGATGGAAACTCAATTTGGTAACACTTTTTATCTTTTTATGATGTCTAGCTAAAACCCCAATTCTTGTGGTGTCATGATGTGATTATGGGCTGATTTAGTTTATGGGTATTGCTAACTGTTAGTTTAAATGTTGTATAGAAGTGATTTCAATCAGTGATTGTGGCTTAATTTAAATAATTGTAGTTGCAAGTGCAATTCTACCTTTGTGTTTTTGACTTGCTCGAGAGAGAGGTTTTAAAACCAATATTATTGATTGATGGTCTGTGTGTATTGGGTTGTCATGGGTTCAGCTCAAGAGAGTGAATCCTAAACCCTTTTCTACACATTCAACTCGAGAGAGTGAATGGACTAAGATGTAGGATGTTCTTATTTTGCATGTTTATCGATGTTCGAGAGAAATTGACTTGATTCAGGGTAAATTGTTCAAGAGAAAGTTTACATCCTGTATAGTCTAGCATATTCACTAATATTCAGCTATTTCCTAACAGTTGCAATTACCCATTTATCTACATTAGCCTATAATCTAATCACATCCCAAGAACCCATCTCATTATTGTTATTCTGTATTATTTATTGTTGTTATAATTTATAATTGAAACAAAAACCCCCTTATTTGACATTTTTGTAACCCCCTGATTTGAATTATGTTTTTATTCGTAAATGTCTATTCCTATGACTGACTTGATCATATTCGTACTTTCCTATTTAATCTTAAACATGTACCACTCCCTGTGGGATTCGACCTCAACTCATTTAGTTGGGTTAAATACTGACTAGCGATCGTTCACACTTAGAATTGGATAAAGTATCCTTGAAACGTTAAATCAAAATGGTGCCGCCGCCGGGGAATGGTGTTGGTTAAGATAAATTTTGTTCTTTTTAGTCATAGTTGAATCTACTTACTTTTAGTTTTGGTTTGTGTGTTGCTATTTTGAACAGAGAAAATGAGTGTGAACGGTAGCAATGGTAGTCAAGTGGACCACCAAGATGACATCGGCAAGTTCAATGATGTCAATGAGCCTAATGTTAATGACCCTCATCTAATTGGTGGAATTGGTTTCATTCGCTTGCCTCCGGCTGAAGGGAACGTTGTGTTCCATATTACAAGTACCATGTTGTAGCTCTTGCAGTTAAAAGCGTTGTTCAGTGGGATGGCTCAAGAGGATCCCCATGATCATATTAGAAACTTTGTTGATGTTTGCGGGCCGTTCTCCTTCAACAACATATCCCAAGAGTCGGTCCTATTGAGGTTGTTGCCATTTTCTTTAATGGGAGAAGCATGTAAGTGGCTGGCTGAATTGCCACGGGATTCTATCACTTCATGGGAAGAGCTTGTCACCGCATTTCAAGTGTGATTTTTCCCTCCTTCGAAGATGATGACTCTTCAGGATAGCATCCAAATCTTCAAGTGTTTGGAGGCTGAGCCAATTCATGAAACTTGGCTACGATTCAAGAAGTTGGTGCTGCAATGCCCAACTCATGGTTTTCCCAACAATGTTTTGCTGCAGTATTTTTACCGAAGCCTTGATTCAGTGAACAAGGGTGAGCTGACCAACTTTCTCCGGGAGGTTTGATGCAACAACCTTACGTTATAACAGGCCAGCTCTTGGATGGTATGACCACAATTAATCAGGCTTGGTACACCCGCGAATATCAAGTCTCCCCTCCCACGTTTGAATTGACCAAGGAGCATCTTGAGAAAGACCAAGAGATGGACCAAAACATGGCAAAGATCATGACGCAACTTGACATTTTGTCCAAAAATGTCATCGGAGATGGTGCAAGAAATGTCAATGATGTGGGTGTTGGGTGTGTTAATCCTGATGAGGCCAAGTTTGAAGCATTGTACAATGAAGAGGTGAACGTCCTAGCCAACCAAGGAGGTGGTTATCGTTCAAACTACCCGAGGTAGGGCGGTAACCAAGGTTGGAATAGGGATGAAGGCTGGAAAGATCATGATAGAGAGTGGAAGGATCGTAACCCCACTTGGAAGGAAAGGGATGAAGAGAAGCAAGCAATCATAGGGCTCTCTATCCCACTCACTTTCTGTGTGCAAAATTTGTTCTCCTAGACTCGACAAGCTAATTCATGCAGATCAAACCATGACAACGATCCACCAACTAACACACAACATACACTGTTTCAATATCGCCAAAGTACCAACTTTTCGACAATGTAACTAGTGCCCTTACTTCAAACGAAATCCCTTTTCTTTCACACAATGACTATGAATTTGAGTACAAGGATTCATACAACACTCACACTTAGAAATAACTTCAAGTACAGTTAGTGCTCAGTACCATAGGCTAGCCCTTATTTTCACTGCTTAGACTCTCCAAACTAGACTCTAGGATCACTATAGGACTTTCTTGGCTTGTAATGTAGGCTCAGGGTTAGGTATGGTACATTTGGGTACTTCTTAGTGACTTTATGCCCTCCTTGACATTACACTAGGCTTCCAACCACTTTTTTCCCTATTTTTGCCATCCTACTGTTTTACCTTCTTTCCCTTGATTTTCTTCAACCATTGGTGTGACTTTAGACTTTGTAGCTCTTTATATATTTTTTTTTCTTTTTCTTGCATCGTATTCTTTTCTTTAACTTTCAACAAGTCACATCCTTTCCTACTCTTTTTCAACATCAAAACTCTTTTCATACCCATGTTTCTTTTGGTTTCCTCTTTCATAGCCACCCTCAACTTATGGATTTTCCATTGGTTGAGGTGCACAATACCCGATATCGGGTCAGGGCCAAGATTGAAGTTGCTTTTTTTTTATATTAGCCACCCTCAACTTAGGCTTTTGGCCTAGGTCGAGGTGCACATGTCCAAGGAGGGACCGGGGCCAACATAGTCGATTATGGGAAGGTGAGTTCGGGGTTTAGAAAGAAATGGTCTAATTTTAGGCTCAAAGCATTTGGATCAAAGAGAGCATTTTTTATTTGGTTGGATCCTTCTTTTAGGAAATTGGTGGACTTATCAGAACAAGGGCCTATGATCACTTCCTAGCCTCTAGAGTGAATTGTCTTAGCAGGACTAACAGGGAAAGTTCTAGTTTTGCACAAAAACTGTTTGAACAATCAACTATTCTCACACTCTTGGCACATAGTTTCATTATCAGATTACTCAGTTCAAGTTTTAGCTTAAGTCATGCCATCAAGTTGGTTTACTATCATGTCAAACTCAGAGCCAACACATTCAACTTATCTTTAGCCTACACATTCTAGCACACATCACAAAATTTGGACGAGTATCATTTATTTTTTGTTTCTTTTTCATAAGCCATCATGGTTTATTCTTTTTCATGCTTTTACACATATGATCGTACCACGCCGGTTCAACGGAAATTAAACAGACTCTTGGGTAAAAAGAACACAGGCAAGAAAAAACCCCAAGAGAGGATTTATGAGTTGGGTTACTCAGACTTCACCCTATCATTCACAATCCATTTACCCCACCCCCAAAAAAAATAGATGTGATTGTCCCCAATGCATACAAAACAGTAAAATATAATGGATTGGGTGAAGCAAACATGTGGCGCATAGCGCCGAAGACTCATCAACAAACGGGTGGATCCGGTTTCTCGGAGCCCGCTGGAACAATAGTTGGGTCACCCTTAGTAGTGCCCATATCAACCATCATAGCACCCTCAATAGTGCTCTCGGTCACTCTAACCGCACCATCAGTGGTGCTTACAACGTCCCTCACAACAGGCGGGACCTCGACTACTGGGCAGAACTCGATGCCCCTACAACACTCTCACGCACCCTCAGTTGGCACAACTCCTCATCTAAAATTGAAGCCTTCCTAGCCTCTTTCTCCTGCCTACGCTGTCTCTTTTGGGCTTTTTCCTCCTTGGTGCAACTAGAACGGTTCCTCTTACATTTGGTATGTGTAGGCTCAGGCCCCTCCTCGGCGGTCCCACTGAATAAAGCATCCAGCACCGTATCATCAGCCAACACAGTAGGTGCAGCTTGAGGCTCAACTGTAGGGGTGGCAAGAATGGCATCAACATCGGCCCGGAGACTGGATAGCTCGGACTGAAAAGAGGATAGATATATGGTCGGGGTTGGTCGCTCGAGGACCCTCAATTCAAAGCCATCGAGACGCTTATTAACGGCCTGGATCTTTCGGTCCATCATGCCCTCCATCCTTCACTCCATTCTGGCCTCGGACTCGGCTATCAATTTGTGCATCCAAGACTAGATGTGATGCAACAGTGTGGCTATCTGAGACTCTAATTTTTGTACTCTGGCCAACGGGACAACAGCAGCTCATAATGGTGATGTGGACCGGGGTGAGCTAGGAGCTCTACTAGCGGCCTGGGAAGAGGAGGTCGGGACAGTATCGGTGTGATCTGGTATAATGGGGTCACCGCCCTGTGCCTGCCCCACCGTGTCTGCAAGATCTGCGCCCAAGAGAGGTACCTCAACCTGGGGCTCTCTGCGAGGGCCACCACATTTGCCTCATTTTGAATGAGGCCTATATCCAAAGTCCATGTAGGGTGAATCAACCTATCACAATGCCAGATCGGCACTCCAGAGTCCCTGCACAATTGGAAAATCAAACATGGAAACGGGTAAGTAGTTGAGGTCTTGAATGCCCTCTCATGAATCTTTGCCAGCAGCATGCGGGCAAAGTCAATCTCCAGTCCTGCTACTAATGCTGCAACCATGACTACTCTGTCCCATGTGAGTTGGTTGTCGGCTTTTATAGGCGACACCCTGTTATGCACCAACAACCAGAAGAACATGGCCACAAAATTCAATGTGGCCTTTCGGATACCCAACTGTGGTGTGGCGACCCACTCCGCACGCTCACCATATGCAGCAATGTACTTACCCAACCATAGTATAACAGTCTCTCGCTGCTCAATATTCCTCTGGGAAGCACCGCTCCACACGATGTTCCATCTGTAATCAAACTCCGCTGTGTTTAGTGACCAAGCGTGACCAGTGGTAAGACCATAGAGAAAGCGGTTAATGGTGGTATGTGAAATGTCCACCAGACAACCTCCCACTATAGTGGACGTGAGAGGGTCCTAGGCTATGGGCTTTGACTGCTTGGAGATCGAACCGAGGAGAGTGGTAGCATATGAGGCATAGAGATCCCTACTATCTCCTCACTATAAGTCCCTGGTTCTCGAGCCATCCAGTCACACTTGTGAAGGTTAAAAAGTCGATGGATGTCGAGGACAGTGTGTAAGCTACTTGTGAGGACTCTGCGCTCCTCTGTAATAAGTCGGGCCATCTTCTCTTTGTCATTTATCATCTGGACATCCTGATAGATTTTCCATTGGCCCTCAACACACCATCTGTTTGGCTCGCCGGACACTGGAGTAGGGTCCTCATTCCTTGGTACCGGTACTGAGTTTGAGCTAGTGGCCTCATCAGATGAGGTTGCTTATTCATTTTGGCCGGACCCTGTGGCTGACTTGGCATTGGACCCCGAAGCATGGGCAGACTCAGACCTTGAAGCATGGCTAGACTCAGAGCCCGAAGCATGGGCAGACTCGGAGCCAGACATAGACCCAGTAGCTGAACTAGAAGCAGCCCCAGTTGGTGACCCGATCAGCGTGTGCTCCTCATCAGACTGGGAGACAGTGACTACGTCGAGAATCACCTTCCGGAGAGTGCCTCTGGTGGCTCGGGGTGCAGTGGGAGAAATCCTTATGTTGGGTGGAATGTATGCTGGATCTTTTTCTAAGTCCGTGTCCTTATCGATTAACCTGAAGCTAGGAGCCATGAATTTTTACTTTCCCTCTTTTGAGTAGTTGACTAGCTTCTTGGGTGCCATCATACCTGTGGAAGTGAGATTAGTGCCAAAACTAACTATAAACACACTCGAAAAAAATTTAGAACTAAAAACGAACAGTAACAAAGACCGAAAAAAAAAATCAGATAGTGGCTACAGTGGTCATCCACGGAGGGTACCTACGGTCCGTAGACTGATCTACGGTCCATGGAACCCTTTCGTGGATTAGAGGACCAACAATATTGATTGTAGATGGAAACCACGGATGTATAGAATGGTCTGTAGATTGATCTACGGACCGTAGTCCACATCCGTGGTTTCACACTTGGTGAAATTTTCAAGTGCATCCACCCACGAACCCAATCTACGATCAGTAGACGGGGTATCGTGGATGTGGCTTGTGCCCGGTTTTAGTCATTCTTTAATTTCAAGCTCACATCTTAGACCATTTTCAACAACATCCTAGTCTAACCATGCATTTCAACATTTAATCATGCTAGTTTGTCATTCTCAAGATTCCGATTAATCATTTTAACCAGTGTTTATGACCAACTTTGGAAACCTAAGTTGAAACTTACATTTAGACATATAATCACATACAACAAGGTAACACAATCACTATCTATCGTTCCAAGGATATTGTAACTTCCAATTTTATCATGAAATTTCATCTAACAATTACCCAAGGTCAAGACCTAATCCCTGACTTTCTTTTATCTATCAATGAATCGAAATTCAAAGTGAAGAGAAAGTCTAT
Source organism: Solanum acaule (assembly GCA_036250505.1). Taxonomy (NCBI): domain Eukaryota; kingdom Viridiplantae; phylum Streptophyta; class Magnoliopsida; order Solanales; family Solanaceae; genus Solanum; species Solanum acaule. Next base: position 24,108 of record JAJOOR010005615.1, read on the forward strand.
TACCTTACAGCAACGGGAATGAGGTGATTGTGTGATGACATATGCTTTCAAGGCCAAAAACCACCTCTTCGTTACTAACCCAAACACCGAACCCTTATGTGGAATATGGAATGAGTAGTATTTGGAATAGAAAGGGATCGTGAGAATTATGGGGGAATGGAAGGGATGATTTTATAAGGGAGTTATGGAGTGATATACAGGAGTGATTTAAGGAGTTTGGGAAGTTATGAAACGGTTTGGGGGTAAATGGAGGTAAGTTGCATGATTTAAAATTGGGAGATTTTGAATAAGAGGGTCCGGGTCAGGTCAGACAGAATTAGGGGTTTGGACCCACAAGACCCCGTCTATGGTCCATGGGTCGATCTACGGTCCGTAGATTGGGACCATAGATTACCCTTACACTTGGAAAATATTAGGGACTTACGTAGGATCTACGGACACCATCACAGTCCGTGGATGGATCGACGAACCGTCGATGGGGTCCGTAGACCTCTACACCAGACCATTTTCTGCAGATTTTGCATAGCGTACCTGCACATGTAGCAACCATTAGGCTATTCTTTTTACATTTTCTGGACATTTTTAGACACAGACCCTATGCTAATTCTAGCCAACACTACAGAAGAAAAACTAAAACACCTATCTAAATTAATACAGAGAATCAACTAAACACAGAAACTACTAGATGGAAAACAAAAAAACCTATCGTTGGCTAGATTGTACATCTTGGGTTGCCTCCCAAGCACAGCTTGATTTAACGTTGCGGCACGACGCACGCCTCTTGATTACTCAGACTTCATCAAGATGATAGGCCTCCACAACCTCTTGCACACTTACTGCGTTCCCAAATAGATCTTGATCCTTTGCCCGTTAACCATGAACCTTGTTCCGTCACTGTTCTCAAGCTCAACCGCTCCATAGGGAAGCACTTTTGTGAGCAAAAATGGCCCGGTCCATTTGGATTTGAGTTTGCCCAGAAACAAGAGCAACCTAGAGTTGAATAGAAGCACAAGATCACCCACAACAAATTCCCATTTTTCAATTCTCTGATCATGATACCTCTTCATCTTCTTTTTGTACAAGGCTGAACTTTGATAAGCTTTTAGGAGAAACTCATCAAGCATATTTAAGTCATTCATTCTTTGATTAGATGTGGCGCCCCAATCCAAATTTAGCTTCTCCATCTCCCACAAAGCCTTATGCTCTAGCTCTACCGGTAAATGGCAAGATTTCCCATATACTAGTTGGTAGGGAGACATACCTATGGGAGTCTTGTATGCAGTGCGATAGGCCCACAGAGCGTCATCAAGCTTCCTTGACCAATCTGTTCTATTAGCATTCACAGTCATTGCCAAAATCTGTTTGATCTCTCTGTTGGACACTTCAACTTTCCCACTAGTCTGCGGATGGTAAGGAGTGGCTACATTGTGGCGGACACCATATTTCTCAAGTAGCGCCTTGAACAACTTATTACAAAAGTGGGAACCTCCATCGCTGATAATTGCCCTCGGTGTACCAAATCTGGAGAAAATATTCTTTTTCAAGAATGCGGTGACACTTATACCTTCATTGTTTGGGAGCACAACTGCTTCCACCCACTTCCATACATAATCAACCGCAATAAGAATATACTTCATCCCATGTGAACTCACAAATGGACCCATAAAATCAATGTCCCATACATCAAACAACTCTATCACCAATATAGGATTCATAGGAAGCTCTTGCCTCTTTGAAATCCCTCCTTCTCTTTGGCAATGATCACAAGACTTGGCGAAATCATGAGCATCTTGGTGGATAGTAGGCCAGTAGTACCCACACTGCAAAATCTTATGTGCAGTTCGAATACCACTATGATGCCCACCAACAGGCGATGAATGATATGCTTCAAGTACACTCAACATCTCAACTTTGGGCACACAGCGACGAATAATCCCATCAGCACAACTACGATATAGGTAAGGCTCATCCCAAAAGAATTTCTTCACATCATGCATAAACTTTTTCCTTTGGTGAAAAGACAAATCCGGGGGCACAATATTGTTTGCCAAATAATTAGCAAAGGCAGCGAACCAAGGAATCAAATCATGAGAAGCAGCCAATACCTGTTCATCTGGAAAAGCATGATTAATTTCAACCACATCACCAAGCTTTAACATAGCCTCTTCCTCCAATCTGGGCAACTGATCGGCAACTTGATTTTTTGTCCCCTTTCTATCCTTTACCACAAAATCAAACTCTTGCAGCAATAATACCCATCTAATCAGCCTCGGTTTTGCATCCTTCTTCGCAATCAAATACCTAAATGTCGAATGGTCAATATGCACTATGACCTTAGTACCAAGCAGGTAGGATCGAAATTTTTCGAATGCGAAAACCACTGCAAAAAGCTCTTGTTCAGTCATAGTATAATTCTTCTAGGCCACATTTAGAGCTTTGCTAGCATAGTAAATAGGATGGAGAATTTTCTCTCGCCTCTGTCCTAATACTACACCTAGCGCCACTCCACTCGCATCACACATACCTCAAACGGTTGTCCCCAATCCGGTGAAATAATGATAGGTGCAGTAACCAACTTCTCCTTCAACTCTCCAAATGCTCTCAGACAAGCATCATCAAAATCAAACTTATACTCCTTTTCGAGTAGTTTTCACAAAGGATGTGCAATTTTTGAGAAATCTTTGATGAACCTCCTATAGAAACCTGCATGCCCAAGAAAACTTCGAACTCCTTTTACAGAGATAGGTGGTGGATGATTTTCAATTACTTCTACCTTTGCTCTATCAACCTCAATGCCCTTCTCAGAAATCCGATGACCCAGAACTATCCTTTCTTTCACCATAAAGTGGCACCTCTCCCAATTCAGCACCAGATTGCAATCTTCACACCTTTTCAGTACCTCAGCCAAATGATTCAGACACCGATGAAAAGAGTCACCTACCACAGAGAAATCATCCATAAATACCTCAATAGTGTCCTCCACCATATCAGAGAATATTGACATCATGCAACGCTGGAAGGACATTAGAGCATTGCACAATCCAAAGGGCATCCGTTTGAAGGCGAGAGTCCCGTAAGGGTAAGTGAAGGTGGTCTTCTCTTGGTCCTCTGGAGCTATAGAAATCTGATTGTAGCCCGGATAACCATCAAGAAAATAATACCAACCCTTACCAGCAAGTCTATCCAACATCTTATCCATGAATGGCATAGGGAAATGGTCATTTTCTGTCCAAGCATTTAGCTTTCAGTAGTCCATGCAAACTCTCCATCCAGTCACGGGCCGCATCGGAACAAGCTCGTTTCTCTCATTAGGCACCACAGTAATCCCACCTTTCTTGGGCACACATTGAACAGGGAATACCCAACTACTATCTGCAATGGGATAGATAACTCCAGCATCCAACCACTTGATGATCTCCTTTTTAACTACTTCTTGCATAGGTGGATTTAATCTTCTTTGGTGCTCAATACTAGGTTTGTGATTTGGCATAAGTTAGATTTTGTGGGAATAAATACCAGGAGGAATCCCAATAATATCCGTAATAGTCCACCCAATAGCTCGCTTGAACCTCTTTAACACAGTCACCAAGCACACTACTTGTATCGCAATTAGATCTGCCGCAATGATGATCAGCAAAATGTTATCTCTGCCCAAGAATACATACCTCAAATGTGGTGGTAGAGCCTTAAGCTCCAATTTCAGTGCCTCCACAATAGATGGTCTCGCTGGTGGAGACTCACGATTCTTCATGTCTAATTCATACTTCTTTTGCTTTGACCGATATTCACACCTATCTAGTGCAGCTACCAACTCATCGTACTCTTCAATACCATCACTATCGAAATTCATCATCACTGCTGCTAGTGCCTTAACACCAAGTCGCTCTTCAATTTGTACTTCTGTTCCACTCTCAACTCTGTAAGTTATAGCAGATACCGTTTGGAGCTCACCACTCTGCTTTATGGACCTACAAATATTGAAGGTTGCTTCTTCATTGTTCAGTCTGAACTTCATCTGTCCCTTCTCCATATCAACTAATGCACGACCTGTGGCAAGGAATGGTCTCCCAAGGATGATGGGGACATCAAAATCAACCTCACAGTCAAGAATCATAAAATCCGCTGGAAAGATGAACGACTTAACTTTTACTAGCACATCATGGAGTACACCAATGGGCCTTTTCATGGTTCTATTGACCATAAGTAGCCGCATCGTAGTAGGCTTTGGATCCCCTAGACCCAACTTCTTATAAATAAACAGTGGCATGAGGTTGATGCTAGCACCAAGATCACACAATGCCTTAGGAAAGTGTAACAACCCTATAGTACATGGGATCGTGAAAGAACCAGGGTCTTCCTTCTTTTGCACAAGAGATCTTCTAGCATTAGCACTACAATGCTGTAATTTATCATCATCTTCAAAACTCACAGACCTTTTCTTTGTCACCATATCTTTCATAAACTTCGCATACCCAGGCATTTGCTCCAAAGCCTCTATCAAAGGAACATTGATGGAAAGTTGTTTCAACATAGTAATAAACATGTGATATTTACCATCTTCAGTCTTCTTCACTAACCTCTGTGGAAAAGGTGGTGGAGGTCTAGGTATAAGGACCACTTTCTGAGATAGCTCCGTTTCTTTCTCTGTCACATTCTCAGACTTTTCCCTAACCTCTACCACATCATCTTCTTTTCTAATCTCAACATCCACCATAGACGACATAGGTGGATCTATGGTTTGCTTACCCCCTCAAGTAGTAACTGCCAAACAATGACCATCATTCTTTGGATTCTGGATGGTGTTGCTAGGAAGAGTGCCAGCTTGACGTGGGTTCACTGTAGTAGACAACAGAGTCATCTGCTGCTCCAGATGCTTTATTGACACTGCATGGGCATCAACCTTTTGACCAATACCAGACAAGGCATTTCTCATCTCCTTCACATTCTCATCAGTTGCATCAAACCTTTTCATCATCTTATGCATCATATCTTCAATATGCGCCATATTGCCTCCAGCTTCCCTAGTACCAGATTCCCGATTTTGAGGAGGAACATAGGGTCCAACCCGATCGTTTCTGTTGCCATAGTTGTTCCGGTTGTAGTTGTTGTTGCGATTGAAGTTCCTATCCCGGACATATTGACCCTCTTAGTTGTAGTTGCCATAGTTCCGACCTTGGTTTCCTTGACCTTAGCGCCAATTTTACGTGTTAGATCCTTGGGAGTGTGGTCGGAAACCCCCCATCTAATCATTCACCGCATAAGCATCCTCTTTATAGTAACACTCTTCAACTGGTGGTGGCGTTATAGTCAAGTAATTCACAGCATTTACCTTCTCCGTACCTCCGATCACATGCTTCAATACCAACCCCAACTCGGTCCTCATCTGAGCCATCTCTTCACGAATCTCCTCTGCAGACTGGTTGTTCGTAGCATAAATGGAAATTGTGTTTCTCCCAGTATCCGACCTCCTAGTGCTCCATGTTTTATTGTTTCGAGAGATCTTCTCCAATTTTTTCTGCAATCTGTGCATATGTGCACTCATCATACGATCCTCCAGCAATAGTATCAAGCACTACTTTATTGTTGTCATCCTGACCTCGATAGAAATATTCCTTCAGCGACTCATCATCAATACGGTGATTCGGAACACCTCTTACAAATGCAGTGAATTTGTCTCAAGAGCTACTCACAGACTCTCCAGGTAATGCTACAAAATTATTAACCCGATCTTTGTGATTGAGCTTCTTGGACACTGGATAATATCTTGCTAAGAACACATCCTTCAGTTGCTCCCACGTATAGATTGAGTTATAAGGAAGCTCAGTGAACCATACAGCAGCATTGCCTGTCAGTGATAGAGGGAACACTCGCAACCCGATGACATCCGTATCTAAGTCTTGTCGACCTACACAGCTTTTGCAAACCACCCTTAGATTTGCTATGTGAGCATGTGGGTCCTCTGATGGTGACCCCGAGAACAAGCTCATTGTTGTAAGCATCTGCATCAAGCTGCTGGTCACTACAAATGTGTACCCCGGATGCAAAGGGGGTAAGATAAGAGACCCATCTGAGTCAGCAATATTGACGTTGCCCATATAGTTGTCATGCAGTCATGGGCCTAGTGGGTCCTACGCCCTCAATGCATCTCCCAATTGATTTTCAGCTGAAACCCGGTTGTCCCCACCAACTACCCTCGGATGTTGCAACTCAACTTCATCACCTAGATTACCTCCGATAGGATTAATTTGAACTCCTTGATTGTTTATTCTTCGCAAAGTTTAGTTCAACTTTGGATCATAAGGATTAAGTGGTTCACCTTGGCTCCGTGAACTTGGCATACACTAGAGTCAGAACCTGAGAGAGACAAAAACAAAAAGAAAAAGTAAAATTAGGAAATATTTGACTAACGTTCAATAATGTAGTTTAAATAAATCTAAAAGTCAATTTCCCCAGCAGCGGCGCCAAAATTTGATACACTCAAATTACACCTCCCTAAAGAAGCATAAGCGATCGTTATCAAGTAAAGAACCCAACTTGTAAGTTGGGGTCAATCCCACGAAGAAAATGGTTTAGACTTTACTTTAACTAACAATTATATTCAATTAGTCAAATTACTTCTAGAAACAAGTAATTAAAGCCGGGGTTTTGTGAAACAAATTGTAAGAACTCAATCAGTAATCAGTAATCAAAAGTCAATTTAGGTTGTTATCAAGATGAGAGAATTAACTAGGGTATACGTGTTCCCCACAAACTCATAACGCAGTAATCCTAGTAATAGCAATCCTTTCCTAGTGCACTACATGCAAAGTGATAAGTTAGGTTTCTCTAAATCCTTGGTCCGACATCTAAAGAATTTCACCCCACACCTTGGCCTGGCTACGTGTGTATAATTTACTAACCCTTACCTTTACCTCATATTAGACATCACATCAACATTTGGCTTAGTTATTACTTCGCACCAATCAACACTAGCCTATTAGATAGTATCACACTAAATCTATGTTGATAATTCTTTTCTTGTTGATTACCTCCTTGGTCCTGCAAGTAGCAACAAGGCGAGTTCTAAAGTTTGCAACTGCTAAAAAGACTTCTAAACGAAAGAATTATCAATGCATGCACCACACTATTCAAGAATTGCTTATTTACTATTTATACTTTGTTAATAGCTCATGGTTCCCACACCATTGTTGTGGAGTTTTAGTTACCCATATTCATATGAACACAATTCATTATTTTAGATAAAAGAATTATGAACTTACGTAAGAAGAATAATAAACTCAGAAATTCAACTAAAATTGCAACTCCAAAATCTTCAAAACGATCTTAGGAAATTAATAATTACCCAAGTTGCAAGTTAATCTCCCAAGTCAAGAACTAGAATAAAATTAATAACAACCAACCCCTAAAAACAAGGTTTACAAGCCCTATTTATAGAAAACAAGTCCTAAATTAAAAGGGAAACAAAATAAGGAAAGTTTATTCAGGCACGCGTCTTCATTCCACGAGACTGACTCACGGACCGTCAATGGATCTACGGTCCATGAGTCCTTTCCATCAGCCAAGACTTAGAAAATATTTTCAGCTTCCAAAAATCAGCTTCTCGGAAGCAAACGACAGAGTTGCAGTATGGACCGTAGATCGATCTACAGTCCGTCAATCCCTCTTCGTAGCAACACATTTAGAATCTTCAAAAATCAGGTACTAGAACCCTTAAAGTATCAATCTACGGATCAACAGTACGGTCCATAGATCAATCTACGAACTGTCAACGGTCACCGTGGTTCCACACTTGGTCAGATTTCCCTAATTTGCCTTCCATGCCTTGCCTATTGATCTATGACCACCATATACGGAGCGTCAATGGACCTACGATCCGTAGATCACCTCTGTAGATGCCCTTTTCTGCATTTCTTTCAGCTGTCTTTTTACTTCTACGCCTGAACATCTTTGCTGCATGATAAAAACACATAAAAACCAATACAAAAAGGCCCTACACACACACAACTTGTATGTGAAATGTATTAGAAATACCGTAAACTCACGGTATATCATAAGCCAAGGCTGATATAATGGGTGGTATTCCTTCAAGAATTTGACTTCGAAGGGAAAAATAGAAAGGGGTGTGAAAACCAAGCAGCTGACCATCTTCCAAGGTTTGAAGTGGATGCTAGACTGGCTAAAAAGAAACATATTGATGATTCCTTTCCTGATGAATCGGTAATGGTAATTTATACAACCTCTGTTCCTTAGTATGCTGATATTGCACATTTTATTATGTGTGGATTATTACTTGATTATTTGAGTAGACATAAAAAAATTCCTATTTCATGTGAAGAAGTATATATGGGATGAACCTTTCCTTTTTAGAGAGTAAGCTGATAATATCATTTGGCGTTGTGTGCCCGATGTGGGAGTGAATGGGATACATGAAGTGTGTCATGCCTCACCGGTAGGTGGTGATCATGGGGGTATATGTATAGCCTCTAAGGTTTTGCAATGAGACTATTATTGGCCTATAATTTTTAGAGATGCTCAAAAATTTTGTAAGTGTTATGTCTAATGTCAATTACAAGAGAGTATATCTTGGAGACATGAATTGCCACATTGCCAAATCCTTGAGATTGAATTCTTCGATGTTTGGGGAATTGATTTCATGGGCTTCATGAGTCTGAGATTTGGACTCATTCAGGGCTTTATTCATAATGATTTAGTGTCCTCAAATGTTTATTTTGTGCCAATAACTAATGTAAAACCTTTGATTTCCAGGTATTTGGATTGAGGAACAAAGTAAGGACACTAATTTGCAAAAAGGAACAAAGCGAGCTAAAAGAATGAAGAAACGTTTGCCTGGTGATCGCCAAGTCTACTTAGCAAGTCGCCGAACGACCTCTTGACCGCCTAAAGTACTAGTGTACCAAGTCCTCAAGGACAAAATCAAGTTGGCGAGAGAAAGAAGCAGTCGGCGGATCGCCGAGTGGTTCCCCGATGCAGTGTTAAATCGCCCAAAGTTACAGATCTGGATGATGCTAAAGGCCATGGCAAAAAGGCGATGGAATTGACCAAAGGGCAGATCGCCGGGTTAATCGGCGAGCCTAACTTACTGTGCTGAATGGCCCTTCGCATCATATTTTTGGTGACTATAAATACAGTTTTGAACATTTAGTACAGTATCTCTCTATCATTTAGTAAGTATCATACTTCCAATATATCGAATTCTGAGTATTGAGACAAGTTTTTCCCTTAGATTTGAAGAATTGAAGTTTTTCACTTTTGAGAAATTTGAAGCGGGTCTTTGAGATTCTTCAACTTTGATCTTTGTAAATACGAAATTAATCTTACCAAGTTGATGGAAACTCAATTTGGTAACACTTTTTATCTTTATATGATGTCTAGCTAAAACCCTAATTCTTGGGGTGTGATTATGGGCTGATTTAGTTTATGGGTATTGCTAATTGTTAGTTTAAATGTTGTTTAGAAGTGATTTCAATCAGTGATTGTGGTTTAATTTAAAGAATTGTAGTTGAAATGCAATTCTACCTTTATGTTTTTGGCTTTCTCGAGTGAGAGGTTTTAAAACCAATATTATTGATTAATGGTCTGTGGGTATTGGGTTGTCATGGGTTCAGCTCGAGAGAGTGAATGGACTAATATGTAGGATGTTCTTATTTTGCATGCTTGTCGATGTTCGAGAGAAAGATATACTCTCCAATAATGATTAGCGTTTTGAAAACATAACTCAACCTTTTGCGTCTCATTCTGAAAGATCTTAGATTGAAAGAGTCATCCAGTTTCCAGATGGGTCTATAGAACTCAAATTATTAGACAATCCTGCAAGGAGATCTTCCTCAAATTGAAGGTCGTCCTGGTCCCCTTCTACTTCGTGTCCCTCAAGACCCGTTCCCAGGCCATAATCTTCTTCAAAAACCCCGGAGAAAGCAGATGATGAAGAAACTATTTCTGTTGCTGACAACAGTAAAGGTGAAGAAACTATTTCTGTTGCTGACAACAGTAAAGGTGAAGAAACTATTTCTGTTGCTGACAACAGTAAAGGTGAAGAAACTATTTCTATTGCTGACAACAGTAAAGGTAAAGTCACAAGAGTAGACTTTTCAGGTAACATATCCAAAGTATTCTACCAAGATATTCCTGGCAGCTCCACCTCAAGTTAAATGGAACCCCCCCAGAGACAGACCAGCTTGTCTTGGAATGCTTAAGACATGTAAAGCCTTTGAGCCTAATCCAAAGGTCCTGCATGGACAATGGACCCAACCTGACAATCAGGTAAGGAGAAAATGGTATGTTTCTACCTACAATCTTAGACAAAGAGAATCCTTTAGAGATTTATGGATGGCTGATATGAGAAGAATTGGTTGTCAAATAGAATTCTTCAAATGGTTTGAGATGACTGGTAGAATTGAAAATTGTACTGAGTCATTACAAGTTATCATTAATAAATGGTATACTGCTTCTAACAAAGTTGTCGAATCTATCACACACCTCCTCTAGAAGGAATTAACATCCCTATTGCAGGTACAGTGATCAAAACCTCTCCTTTCAAAGAGAAAAGTGATAAGATGGGTAGCCTGCTCACATCTGCAGATATAGACCGAGTAGTTGAACAGAACAATTATTCTAACCAAATTCTTGATATTATCTCTAGACAAATAGAAGATACTAAACCTAACATCAGTGGAAGACCGACTCCGGCTTCTACTTCATCCAGCCATAATATTGAAACCTATCCTGGATTCAAAATCCTTGAATTTTCCAAAGAAAAATTCCCTAAACTTTCTGATACTTTTGAAGTAACGGGAAATATCATTGAAAACATCAATGCACAACTTAACAACTTCAACATCTCTATAAAAGATGATAAAACACCAAAAACGGTTTCCACCCTTCAGAAAGAACCAGTTTCAATTCTCCAGGAGAAATCCACCCTCCTCCAAACACTTGCTAGTAGTCGTTTCATAACATGAAAAATTGCCATAACAAACCATCTTTCCCAGATTTGCAGTATGAGGAAAATGCATTCCTATCCACTTCCTCTCATGAAGGAAGAAGCATCACTGAATGGAATATCGATGGCCTAGCCGAGCATCAAGTATACAACAAACTCCATGAAATGGGAGTTGCTATTATTGCGTATAAAATGTGTGGATTAGCAGACAGAGATGCTGCTAACATGATCATTGCAGGTTTCACAGGAATGTTGAAACATTGGTGGGATAATTATTGCACTGATGAGATTAAGCAACTCATTATTAATGCTACTGCAATAGAGACAGTGGTAAAAATGGAAGGAAACGCACAATCCACCTCCAATGTCACGAGGGAAGATGTTTGTGCCACTCTTCTCTACCATATAGCTAAGCATTTCATTGGAAAACCAAAATTATTCCAAGATAGGAGTCTCCATATTTTGAGTAATCTAAGTTGCCCAAATCTAGACAACTTCATCCATTACAAACATGCCTTTCTCAGCAAGGTTATGATTCGTCCAGATTGCAATTTGGATTTCTGGAAGGAACGCTTCATCAACGGTTTACCCCCTCTTTTTGCAGATAAAGTAAGGACAAAGATCCAAGATCGCAATAATGGTAACATTCCTGATGGGAATCTTACTTATGGTGATTTGGTAAGCACCATCAATGTTGTAGCTCTTGAACTTGGTACAGACATTAAGCTCAAACACCAGCTCAAGAAAGAGCAATCTTCTTCTAGGAAAGAACTTGGAAGTTTCTGCAGAGATTTTGGTTTTATCACTCCACCTGATAAAATCAAGAAAGATAAAAAAGAAAAATCTCATAGGAAGAAATCCCGAAGAAGAGACAACTTACAAGAAAACTGACGTTTATTGCATAGCTTCAAACAAAGAGAATAAAACCATAGATTACAAAGAGAGAGAGAGAGGTTTACAGAATTTTGGGAAATTTTTTTATGCCTCTAAGAGTTGAACTAATGCTCCTTATATAGGGGAGATGAGAGATTGCCTTTATATCTTAGGCATACAAATGGACGACTAGGATATTGCCGACAATAAAGAAAGGAAACATCATGGCCTACTTCGTTTGTCAAGTGGTTGAGTGGGAATCTCTTTTGATAAAGTAGAGATAATGGGAACATCTTTTCTAAAAGTGTTTTGTCTTGTAGCTTCTCATTGGATGCTAATTTAGAATAGTGAAATTCCACTATATGGAAAAATAATTTTGGCTTTGCCTCTATTTTTCCACAGGGGTCTTTTTCCTATTCATAATCAGGCTCCATGTAAGCCAAGGCTAAACCTTTGGGATTACACATGTCGCCATTATCTTCACTGCTGCCTCTGTGGAAGCGGCATCTTCAATCATTTTCATGATTTGATTTTTATCATAATTATCTATGTTATCCATTGCTTCTTTCAATTTCTATTTGAGAGCTACTTTGGACAATTTTTTGGAAGAAGATCTTGCCTTCTCTTGAACCTTAGCATTTGGTTGTTTGGGATTCCAACCTTTGACTTGAATTTGTTTACACAAATACTGGATGCGATCTACATTACTTTTAGAGAAGTTCCAAGTAATAATATAGGAAATTCGTTTTTGAATATAGTATTTGCATATTTTAATATGCTCTGGTAGTGTAGTAATTCCTTCTTTGGTTTGGAATTCTTCAAACTTGTTTGGAAACTGTTGGGGGAGAATTTTTTCAATTCCTCTAAATAAATTCCACCATTCATAAAACCATTTGGGAATGGTAGTCTTAACAATACTCAGACAATACTTCACGAACCAAGTGTCTCTTGGTCTCATGTAAAGGAAATTCATCCAAGCTGCCTTATAATCATACCAATTTTAAGTCTGAGGTTTGTGGGCCATAGTCAAAGGAATGGGAGTATGTAAATGATCTGCAAACTATTCAAAAGGATCCAAGATTTTCTTGATAATAAACCTTGAATATTGGATATAATTATTAGCATCTCTAGAATGCTCAATTTCTATAGAATCTGTGTCGATAAGAACAGCTTCATAGAATCTTCTGGTTTTTAATGGATTATCAGTATCCACATAATTGAAATATGTGTAATAAGGTCTGATTAGGGTACCTATGTCAACATTTTCATATTCTTTGTTGAGAGCCATTAAAGGCAATACCTGTGAGATAATAAATTCAAAAGATTCTTCTTTTGGGGTAGGTTTAGAAGGGATGGTTTTGATTAACTCAGGGTTAACCGCTTGGGCAAAGGATTCAGGGGTCTTCATAGCATAACTTGCTTTGGTTTGGACAGAGCTAGAAGATGTTTCCTAAGCTAAAGGTTTTGTTGGTCTAAGATTGATCAACTTTGGTTGGGGTGGACAAAGAAGCTTTGGAAGCTTTGGTTGTGCTGGGCAAGGTAGTCTTGGATAATCAGCTAATGCTGTGAACTTGTTTTGAAAGGTTAATTCAGGCCTTAGTGAAGGTTCAGCTTTTGCTGGGGTAAGTGGAGGACGAACAAATGGTCTAGCCATTTTTTATTTTGGAAGACTGTTATCTCCTTTAGAAGGAGTGATTGGTCTAAACGGCCTCATGTTTTCCCTGCAAGAATTCACGAGTTAGAAAATCTGGTAGAGAATTATCTTCTCCTTTGATAAAATCAATTTTGAAATCGAAGCTAGATTTGCCATCTAGCAAATATTTGTTTTGAAACGAGATTTTTAACATCTTTTTGTAAGATTTCTTTAGCAGACTTACAATCTACTCTTACTAAAAATTCTTTATTAATTAGGTTGTCTTGGAATTTAGTGATTCATAGCACTATAGACAAAACTTCTTTTTTAACCGTTGAATAGTTTTTTTGGGAGGAATTCCAATTCCGGATGTAAAACGAACTAGTTACTCTGTAGATTCAAGATCTACTTTTTGTTTAAGGATTCCTCCATAACCTGCATCAGACGCGTCAGTTTCAACAATCATAAAAGCATATGGGTTTGGGATTCCTAAACATGGGATAGTTTGTACAAGAGTTTTGACTTGGATGACCACTTGAGTTTGTTCAGTACTCCAAGGGATTGGATTTTTCCTTAGTCTCTTATACAATGGTTCACAAACTTGTTTGACTTTTTGAATGAAATCAGCTACATAATTTAAGCTTCCTAAAAATCTCTGAAGTTAAGTCTTATCAGGAATTTTATTTGGAAACTTAGAGGAGAATTATATGGCTCTGCAAATAGGTTTATAAGTGCCCTGATAAAGGTCATGTCCTAAAAACCTGATGGTGGTTTGGAAGAGTACTATTTTCTTGGCACTAACAACTAAACCATTATTTTTGACAATCTTGAAGAAAGTGTTGAGATGTTTAAAATGAGAATCAATGTTCTCTAAAAAGATTAGTACATCATCAATATAAACAATTAACATATAAGAGCAATCATTGAATATGGAATTCATGATACTTTGGAATTCAGAAGGGGCGTTCTTGAGCCCAAAAGGCATTGCATTCCATTCATATTGTCCAAACGGGACATTGAAAGCAGTTTTGTATTTATCTTTCTCTGAAATCTGAATTTACCAAAACCCTGATTTCATATCAAATTTGCTATAAACATTAGCTTTAAAAGTCCTTTTCAAAAGGTCTTGTTTGTTAGGTATGGGATACCTGATCCATTTTAAAACGGAGTTTAAAGGCTTGTAATTGATTACTAGTCTTGGTGCTCCTCTTTCTTTCTCTGCGTTTTTATTAACGTAGAAAGAAGAAAAACTCCAAGGTGATTTAGAAATCCTAATAATCTTGTTTCTTAAAAGAGTGTCAATCTCTTTCTTACAAAATTCCATCATCTCATGATTCATCTGAATGGGCCTTGCCTTAGTGGTAATAGCATGTTCATTGAATCTTTCAATGTATGGTAAGTCCACAATATGCCTTTTTCGTTCCCAAAAAGCATTAGGAAAATAAAAACATATTTCTTCTTCAAAGCTTTTCTGAAGATTAGCTATTTTAGTAACTATCTCTAGGGCTTTTAAAATCTGTTCAATTTTTTTAACACGAATTTCATCTTTTAGAAAAGTGATATGTTGTGAAAGGTTATTTATTCGGAAAATCGTATTTTCTCTTACAAAATTACTTTCGTCTTGGGAAAGAATTTCAACAAAAGGAAAATGGAGATCTTTTCCAAGGATAGCAGTAGTGATACCATCTAAATTTGTAAAATTGGGTTTTATCTGAGTGATAAAAGGTATTCCAAGAATAATATCTTCATTGATATCTTCAGTAATAACAAAATCATTTGTCAAGCAAATGCCATTATTGCAAATATGAGCTTTAGAAAGCTTATAATTTATTTTCAAAGGCTCTCCTGTCAAGCAAATGCCATTGATATCTGAGTGCTCTTTTGTAAATACATTGTAGGAAAAATACCTTTCACGATACAATCCCTATCTGCACCACTATCAAGCAAAGCAATTTTATTAATAACAAAATGTTTATTAACAACTATCACAACATGTATATGGTGACTCTGAGGTCGAATTGAAGAGATTACCGTTACTCTTGGTGCAGCAGAGGTAGAGGTGTCGTTACCTGTATTGGTGACAAAAGGCTCTACTGGATGTTTGGTATCTGGAGGACCATCTTTGATATTATCATTATTAGAAGAATTTTGGTCAGACTCTATGTCCTGGTAAGTAGTCCTTTTAGGGACTTGATTAGTGAGGATATCAGTCTCAACTATATAGAATCGAGATTTGATGTTTCTCACCTCTTCTTTGAGACTAGAAATCTCATGGCGAAGATATGAAATGGAAGGTTCAGAATGGTTTTCTGAGCAATTCATGATTTGCTTCATGCTAAATAGTTCAATTATCGGACGGGGTTTTCGTTTGTCTGTATTGAGAAGGAGATTTTTGAGTTCTAGGAGAAAACGATTCCTAGCCTCATCATCATTAATGTGTTGAATAACATCAAAAAGAGCTTCTTTTGAATGGTCAGAAAGTACTCGAATATGGGGTGAGTTTTCATAAGTACAGAAAGCTTCAGTGCAGGTGCAATCTTTTCCTGATTGGCTTTTGTCTGAATCATAAAGAAGATCAATCTTCTTGGTATGGACGAAGAAACCAAAGGTAAGTTACTTGCCATACTTGATGAACCCTTCTCTGAATCTTCAGGTACATCTGATGAATATAGTAACGGGTGATGGGGGCGTTGAGGATGGGCGTGACAGGCGGCGTCATGCGTCAGTGAGTGGAGGCTAGGTCGGTGGGGGGCAGGCTAGGGCGTTGGAGGAAGGAGGTGTCTAATAGAATTTAGAGTGCTATGAATGATGGATGCGATCATACTAGCACTAACGCACCGGATCCCATCAGAACTCTGAAGTTAAGCATGCTTGGGCGAGAGTAGTACTAGAATGGGTGACCCACTGGGAAGTCCTCGTGTTGCATCCCTCTTTTTTGTTAAAATTCAGTCGTGTAATTGAAAAAATATATTATTATTTTTTTACAGAAACGACATTCGGATTGAGACGTCGTTAGGACAGGTGATGG
Source organism: Solanum acaule (assembly GCA_036250505.1). Classification (NCBI taxonomy): domain Eukaryota; kingdom Viridiplantae; phylum Streptophyta; class Magnoliopsida; order Solanales; family Solanaceae; genus Solanum; species Solanum acaule. The sequence goes on from JAJOOR010005615.1 coordinate 40,602, forward strand.
GGGCGTTGAGGATGGGCGTGACGGGCAGCGTCATGCATCGGTGCGTGGAGGCTAGGTCTGTGGGGGGGAGGCTAGGGAGTTGGAGGAAGGAGGTGTTTAATAGAATTTAGAGTGCTATGAATGATGGATGCGATCATACCAGCACTAACGCACCGGATCCCATCAGAACTCCGAAGTTAAGCGTGCTTAGGCGAGAGTAGTACTAGGATGGGTGACCCCCTGGGAAGTCCTCGTGTTGCATCCCTCTTTTTTATCGAAATTCGATCGTGTAATTGAAAATATATATATATTTTTATTTTATTTTTATTTTTATTTTTTTTTTGCAGAAACAACATTCGGATTGAGACGTCGTTAGGATAGGTGATGGGGGCGTTGAGGATGGGCATGATAGGTGGTGTCATGCGTCGGTGCGTGGAGTCTAGGTCGGTGGGGGGCAGGCAAAGGCGTGATCACTGAAATGTCTGCGAACGTCAGTCCACTAATATTCAGGGAGTCTCTTAATCGTTGCTTCCTTATGATAATTCGGTGAATTCGAGACAGTTCACTTTAAATTTTCATATGCTGATGGCCTTTGAGCAAATATTCCCTTACTTTGAGTTTGAATTGAGTGTATTAGTTAATTTTGTGTATAGTGGAGTGTTACTTGTGGTTGAGTGAAACCCTTGTATCTTTTCATTCTCTCTTAATGTTGCAACCCCCATGAGTTTTGAAAATCGTGAAATGCTTGAAATTTTCATTGATAATGATTCAAGAATCGATTGAGTTCAATATCGATGTCTTTAATAGCACTCACATTGAGCATGGTTTGGAGTGTTGGTGTTGCGAGAATGAAATCAATGTGGTTGACTTATGAGCGATCTCCTTGAATCTTGTGTTGACTAGAAGAGTTATGATGTGAGTCTTGCAATAAACATCACACATGCGCTTTTTATCTTTTTGGGATGTGTTAAATGAGTGTATTTCAAAGTGTCATGTTGTAACACCCCGGATTCAAAAGAGGGAAGCCTAGTAGAAATTCAGAACTCCCAGGTGCCATCCACGAGGACCAACCATAGCCAATGGTGTGAGCCACGGACCGTAGGTGGGTCCGTGGATTGGTCCCTCAGAAATTTTCCAGGGCAGAACCATGACTGGACCTACAGACTGTAGGTGGGTCCACGGTCCGTGGTCCAGGGGTCCGTCGATTGGCCAAAAGTCTTTGACCACCATCCACGGTCCACCAGGATAGACCGTAGGTCAAGTGACGGTCCGTTGACTGGGTCCATGGTTGGTAAGTCAGTGGACAGCTGACAGTTAGTTCAGGAGTAGTTGGTTCTTTTCTTAATTAATTAGTTCCTACACTACGTCGTTTTGCATATGTTTAGGACCCCTATATAAGTCTTTTTACCCACAAATTCACTCCATTTAATTCATTATTCCAAATTCACAAAAGAATCCCAAATCTTCTCTCAAATATTCTATATCTAGAAAGTTGAAGAAGAAGATACAACCTAGGGTTTCAAGCTAAGGTCTCAATTTCTCCATTGAAGGCTATCATTTGGATTCAAGGTATGATAGTTTTCATCCATGGCGTTCCCAAATTACTCTATTTCAAAAGGTAGAATTCCCCAATTGAGTTAGGGTTTTCTTCAATTACCATGGGTTCTTTTCATTATTGATTTGAATGATTGAATTATGATCTTCTAAGCATGAATTAATGATTTACTATGATTTTATGATGATTTCCCCATGAATCCATGTAATCCTCATGTTTTCAAGTTATGAATCATATGATGTGGGATTTTGATCTGCAAGGAAGAGTTTTATGAAATAATGCATGTATTGCATCATTTACATGAAACTATGATGAAATCCATATCTAACCTATGCTTTCTAAGAATTAAAGATCGAAAGTAGGTTTTTGACCTAAAGAGGTACATTATGGATTTATGAATTTTCTTATGAAATCTATGCAATTGTTTTAAGGGTGCTTTGAGAGTAAAGTATCAATGATGATGTTGTTGTTGCGTTGTTGAAAGGATATTCTCATAAACACATACTAGCATGATGTGAAAGGTTTTCTCACATAATAAGGATTCTTAGGTTGAAAGGCTTTCTCACCTAATTGAATCAAAGAGTAAGAGCTATCCTAATGAAACTACTTTTGATTGGTTATCCTAGGGTACCTTCCCATGGATTATCATATAAGTCAAGACTTAATAACTAATCAGTGGGATTTATGCTTAGCACCTAGTGGATATTGAATTGATATGGAAGCTCTCTCTTGAGCTAGAAGTTCATGGTTCTACCTTAGGCAAGTAGAACAACCCTTTTCGGTGAGGAGACACTGCAGGATCATGTTATAGGTCACATGGTCTCGATGTCGGTTAAGGCTAATTCCCCACAAGTAATAGTGAACTAAGGTTACTCAAGGAGTATCACATATGAGTTCAAGGGTTTTAAAGAAGAAGTTAGCTTGCATTGGCCATGATTTATGACTTATGTTTTATAACTTTTTTATATGATGTTTTAGCTTGGTCAATTGCATGTAATGAAATGAAATGTCCCTTTTAGCATGTTTTATGCATGGCTATCATACTTGGTACATTTTTTTGTACTAACGCATACTCTTGCCTACATTTTCCCAAATGCAGGGTCTGATATTCATGGTGCTCAATTTTGTGGCTAGTGGGTTATTTAATTGATTCCCGAACTTTCGTAAGTCCTCATGATTCGAGGGCGGAGTTTATTGTTCTTACTGTCTTACATGTATTTTTTCTTTTGGACATGATGTATGGGCTAGGCTCAATTTCATTCTTTTGTATTAGATGGCTACGATGACACAAGAATTTACAATTATGCTTTCTTTATAAAAAATAATTGGACTTGAAATGTTGTTTTACCCTTATTGTTCTATTTCTTATGTTATGAGAACTAAGTGTCCTGTATGGAGTCCTTCGGGGTTCTATATGCCATGTTACATGTAGGGGTACCCCTGAGTCGTGACAAACTTGGTAATCAAAGCACAATGGTTAGAATGGTCCTAGGATATCTCGTAAGCCACGTCTAGTAGAGTCTTGCTCATGAGTGTGAAGCGTGCCACATTTATGAATGAGAGGCTACAAGATGTTTAGGAAACTACACTTGTTTCATTACTCTTAAGTCGTGCGATATAGTTTAACTCTATAAAGTATCTCTCTGAATACTTATCCTATGTTTTCCAGGATATGGCTACCTAAAGAGCTTATGCCAAAAGGAATGTGAGGGAGAATGTGGAACAAGAATCTCCTCCCCAAGCTCCTCAAGTTCCAGTTGATCCTTTGGCTGAGCAAGTTACACATGCGGAGTTGAGGACTGCTTTTCAAGTGTTGGCTCAAGCCATGAAGGCCCAAGCCAATAGGGAGGATGCGGTTCCCGTAAGCCCGAATGTGAGTACGGCGGCTTCAAGAGTGAGGGACTTCACAAGGATGAATCCTCCGGAGATTCATAGTTCTAAATATGTTCCAATGATGGTTGCGGATTCAAGGGCAAGAATGAGTAAGTTTGTTTCGGGTGTGTTCGAAATGGTGGTGAAAGAGTGTTGTACCGCCCTGCTCATTAATGACATGGACATCTCACGTCTCATGGTCCATGCCCAACAAATTGAAGAGGAGAAACTTAAGGAAAAGTTCATAGATGTAAAGATGGATAAGACCGGTGATGGTAATTTCACACATGCAAGGTGCGATGGACATGGTCGCTCTAGATTTCGACATGGTTTTTCTGGTCAAGGTTCCTCCAATGCTCCTCCTAAGTTCAACAAAGAGAGGGTGTCTAACCCTAAAACCCAAGGAGGTAATAGTAGTGGATCTTCATTGCCTAGGTCTACTTGTGGCAAGTGTGGAAGGAAGCACGAGAGTAAGTGTCTAGCCGGCATGGATGGTTGTTTTGTTGTGGTAAGAGTGGTCATAAAATGAGAGATTGCCTGATGCTTATGGCTAAAGGAAGAGACGTCAAGCAAGCTCCTCCTAGTGGTTTGAATTCCAATGCTCCCAAACAAAACCAATTATATGCACTCCAGACTCAAGGTGACCAAGAGTGTTCTCCGGATGTAGTGATCGGTATGTTGAATTTTTTCCAACTTGATGTATATGCTTTAATTGATCACGGTGCTACTTTGTCTTTTGTGACGACATATGTAGCTATGAGGTTTGATGTTCTTTCGAATGTGTTGTTAGAACCTTGTTCTATCTCTACCCCCATTGGTGACTATGTTGTGGCTAAGAGGGTCTATATGAAGTGTCCCATTTCCTTATCCCATAGAGTTACTCTTGTTGATTTGGTAGAGCTTCATATGTTAGACTTTCATATTATCATTTGTATGAATTGGATGCACTCTTGTTATGCTTCTATTGATTGTAGAACTCGTGTAGTCAAGTTTCAATTTCTAAATAAGCCTATCCTAGAGTGCAAGGGGGAAATTATATCCCTAAGGGTCAGTTTGTATCTTGTCTTAAAGCTAGAAAGATGATCTCTACGGGTTGCATTTACCATCCTATTAGAGCGAAGGATGTAGATTCTAAAACCTCTACTCTTGAGTCAGTCCCCGTTGTTAATGAGTTTCCGGACGTGTTCCTCAATGATTTGCCTGATATTCCTATTAAACTTTGATACTGACCTTCTCCCAAATATGCAACCTATTTCTATTCCTCCTTATAGAATGGCCCCGACAGAGTTAAAGGAACAATTCAAAGATTTGTTGGATAAGGGTTTCATCCGACCAAGTATCTCTCCATGGGGTGCTCCAGTTTTGTTTGTTAGAAAGAAAGATGGTTCTCTTCTTATGTGTATTGATTATCGTCAGTTGAACAAGGTGACCATTAAGGACAAGTATCCTTTTCCAAGGATAGATGATTTATTTGACCAACTTCAAGGAGCAACTTATTTCTCTAAGATTAATCTTTGATCTGGTTATCACTAATTAAGGGTGAAGGAAGATGACATTTCGAATACGACTTTTCAAACTCGGTAAGGTCATTATGAGTTTTTGGTAATGTCGTTTGGGTTGACTAATTCTTCGGCGACATTTATGGATTTGATGAATAGGGTGCTTAGACAATACCTTGATATGTTCGTAATTGTGTTCATTGATGATGTATCGATCTATTCAAGAAGTGAGAATGAGCATATTGACAATTTGAGGATTGTGTTGCACATTCTCAAGGACCGACAACTCTATGCAAAGTTTAGCAAATGTGAATTTTGGTTAAGGTCTGTAGCTTTCCTTAGTCATATTGTTTCAATTAAGGGTATTGAGGTAGATCCTAAGAAGACAGATGCGGTCAAGAGTTGGCCTAAACCTCTAACTCCTTCAGATATTAGAAGTTTCTTGGGTTTGGCCGGTTATTATAGAAGATTTGTTGAGGGATTTTCCACCATTGCCTCTTCTTTGACGGCTTTGACTCAAAAGAAGGCCAAGTTTATTGGTCTAAAGCTTGTGAGAAGAGTTTCCAAGAGTTGAAAGATAGACTTACTTCTGCTCCGGTGGACTTTACCGGAGGGTACGGAGGGTTTTGTGGTGTATTGTCATTCCTCTAGGATTGGGTTGGGATGTTTGCTTATGCAAAATGGTAAAGCCATTGCCTTTGCTACAAGGCAACTTACGATCCATGAGAAGAATTATCCTACCTATGACCTAGAATTAGCAGCGGTTGTTTTTGCCTTACAGATTTGGAGGCATTATTTGTATGGAGTTCATGTTTATGTTTTCACCGACCATAAGAGTTTGCAATATGTGTTTAATCAAAAGGATTTGAATCTTCGCCAATAAATGTGGCCTGAATTATTGAAGGATTATAACATGAGTGTTCTTTATCACCCTGGTAAGGCAAATGTGGTAGCGGATGCACTTAGTAGGTTTTCAATGGGTAGTGTTGCTCATATTGATGAAGAAAAGAAAGAGTTGGTTCGAGATGTTCATAGATTGGCCTGATTAGGTTTTCAATTAGTGGACTCTAAGGGTGGCAACGGAACCGGTAACGGGACTACTGGACCGGGACATTCCGAAACCGGGCACCACGGGCCAGAACCAAACTGGAATCGGGACGGACCGGAACCGGTAATTCCGGAAAAAAATCCGTGTCTCGTCCCGGACTGGTAACGGACCGGACCGGAAACCGGGTCCAACCGTTACAAATTATAATTTTTTTATTAAAATTAAAAAATTATGGACATTACACTTAAAAATTTATACTTTTAAAGTTTTAAATACAAACTTTCAAACTTTTAAAAGTATAAAAGTTTAAATTTCACAATTTAAAACTTTGAAAATTTAAATTCAAACTTTAAAACTATAAAAGTTTAAATTTCACCCTTTAAAAGTTTGAAGATTTAAATTCAAAGTTCAAACTTTAAAACTATAAAAAGTTTAAATTTCACACTTTAAAAGTTTGAAAATTTAAATTTAAATTATAAACTTTAAAACTATAAAACTATAAAAATTTAAATTTCACACTATAAATTTTAAAAGTTTGAAAATTTAAATTCAAACTTTAAAACTATAAAAGTTTAAATTTCACACTTTAAAAGTTTGAAAATTTAAAACTTTAAAACTATAAAAGTTTAAATTTCACACTTTAAAAGTTAAATTTGAACTTTTGAAGACAATAATAAAAAAAATTAAGGCGAATAGCCTATACTTTTATTAATATTAATTAAATAGTACAAGTTGAGTTACAAAATATTAGTAGAGTATTAAAAAATCTAATCTACACAGCCACCTTCTAGGAAGGGTTCTGTTTGAATTAGACCTCGAATTATTATACTCATACTAATAGACATTTAAATTTAATAGTTCATGCTACCAAGGAAATCTTTTTTTAAATCATTTAACATTTCTCTAGTAAC
>JAJOOR010005616.1:0-42131 GCA_036250505.1 Solanum acaule
CCCCCCCCCCCCCCCCCCACTTACAGGTGTCGACCTTTGAGCCATCTAGGTAAAATTTATTTCCAGTCCAACATGATCAGTGAAGATTCATATAATTCAAATAGTCGTTGATTTCTCATTTAATACCCTCAGACTACATCTTGCTATTAAGTCTAACTACTTATATGGAAACATATGCAACAACTCAAATACTGACTTGCCATAATCTTACTATTTTTTATGTAAGCTAGTAAAAAGGCAACAAAGAATGCAATTAACCTACATAGGGTGGGACACATACTTTCTTCTAGGGAGGTACGCGAACTAACCTGTATCAATTTCAACCTCTAAAGAGGGACGCATACTTTCTTCTAGATTTCTTGATGATTGTGTCTCTGGAGATGTTCTTTGGAGAGGATAACTTGATATTTGTTCTGCCTGTAGACGTTCTTGACTTGGGTTAGGTATTTGTCCTGTCATACTTCATCAATTCTTATTTGTTGTATTTGTGGCTGAGACGTAGTACCAAAACATTCACATTCTCAAAAATTGCCACGTCCACCTCCTGCACCATCTCTTCCACTATTACTTTTACCTCGTCCTCGTCCTCATCCTCGTCCTCGACTAGTTCCTTTCATTTCCTAAAACATTAGATATAAAAAGAGAAGTATCAAAATCAGAAATTAAATCTTATTTTATCTACCTGCCAATGAATATATCAATTCATAAAGCAGAGTATTATATTAAACAAGTAAAAAAATGTGGGATACTTTACTAACAAGTACTGTTGTTTCATTGATGGAAATGTAAAGCATTGATTCTACTTAAAACGCTGATTCTATTTACAAAGTTAAAGCTACAAACGTCATGAATTAATTTCATGTCAGCCCAACAAAAACAAAATATAGAGAACTTATCAAAACAAGATTTAAACATCTATATCAGTAGTCTTTGTTTCTCAATCTTCAAAAGGATTCATCACTGTCCTCTCCATCATTATCATCTAGTAACTCTTCTTCGGTTTCTTCACTCCCAGATACATCTGTATGATTGCCATTAATGAAATTATCTTCCTCATTTTCTTAATCATTGGTACGCAAAACAGTTTGTGGTTCAACATCATCCCTGTGTAAAGACACCTAAATACTAGGTTCCTGGTCATTGGTACACAAAATATTACATTACACTTCCTCTTGTTGATAAGCTTCTTCATTCATTACTGCTTCTTCAACTTCAGGCATATTAAAAAGATCTCGAGGATTTGTCTTTACAACAACAAGCCAATCTTTATCAACCATGTCTTTCAAATAGAAGACTTGTTCAGTTGAGATGCCAACACAAATGGCTCATTTGTATTTAAGGCACAATGAGTATTCACACTTGTAAAACCATATGTGTCAATCTTATATCCTCTTCCGAGGTGAGCCACATCCCACCAGTGACAGTTGAATAGATGAACTTTTCTATTTCCCATGAAGCGCAACCCGTAAATGTCCTCTAATACACCATAATACTCCTTATTAGAGTCTGAATCATATCCTCTCACAAGAACTCCACTGTTCTATGTTTTTCTCACAAGTTCTTTTGTTTGGAACCTAAATCCATTCACCATAAATATTGAATATCGATGCACCAATGGTTCTGGACCTACGGCTAAGCTTATGAGCTCATCAGTTGGGCGTCCTTGTGAAACTAGTACAAATATCTACAAAAACAATAAGACTTGTTCATACTTAGATGTCAACACTAACAGTTAAGTGTTGTTCGTAGATTCTAACACGTGCACGGAACCAATCAATAAAATCATTATTCAGCATCCCATGAGGTCTTGTTGAACCTTGTATTTCAATCTCTCTCATGTATTCCCTACATTTTGTGTTAGTTAAGGTTAATTAAATTATCTTAATGTGAGATCAAATCTGACTTAATAAGAGACTTTAAATTTGACTTAATAAGAGACTTACTCTATGAATGGTGAAACCTCTTCACAATTTTGAAGAATATACATAACTGCTTGATTGAATTCATCATGGGGTAGTTTCTTTCCATCAAAAGACCCTTTTGTTTGCCCACTTTTTTTAAAAAAAAGACATCTCACCGTTTGATTCAAATTCATCATCATTTCTTGTCGGTTTATTGAACTTAGTTGAGATACTCTTAAAATAGTGTGAGAAAAATGTAATGCCTTCATTTGCCACATGACCTTCAACAATTGCACCTTCTGGATGACCTGGGTTGCGAATATATGATTTAAGTGTTCGCAAATACCTACAAAATAGATTTCCCATTAATATAAGTATAAAATATGACATTTTAAACATATTGTCATCGAAATTATAAAATGATATGTTACCTCTCAATAGAGTACATATCCCGATATTGAACTGGTCCACCAAGTTTTGCCTCTCTGGCCAAGTGTATCGGCAAATAAATCATGACATCAAAAAATGCCGGAGGAAAAACCATTTGAAGCTTACACAATATGATAGGAATTTCAGCCTCAAGGATATCAAGATCTTCAATTGTCAAGCACTTAGAGTATAGGTTCTTGAAAAATTTGCCTAAGGCTATAATTGGTTCACACACTTCCTTAGGCAATAAGCCACGTATAGCAACTGGTAAAATGTCTTGCAATAATACATGATGATCATGAGACTTCAATCCATGTATTTTTTTTCTCAAGTACATTAACAGACCTTGAAATATTTGATTAAAAGGCATCTGGAACCTTCAAATTAGCTAAGAAATCACATAGCTTCAACTTCTCATGAGGGGACAATGCATAGCATGCTACCGGTAACAAAATATTATCCCATCCTCAATTGGATGCAACCCTTGCCTATAACCAAGGTCCACCAAATCATATCTACTTTTCAATGTGTCTTTTGTCTTTCCAACAATACTCATCACAGTTGATAAAATATTGTCAGACACATTTTTTTCTATGTGCATCACATCAAGGTTATGTCATAGCCTAAGACTCTTCCAGTAAGGCAATTGAAAAAAGATACTTTTATTCCTCCAGTTATAAGCATTGGTAGAAACATTACGCTTTCTCTTTTGTCCTTTACCAAAACTCACACTGCCCAAATTTTGTAACTATATAAGTGCTTCATCACCTGTTAAAGGGCTAGGTGCGACACCCATTTCCACTTTCCCATTAAATAAAACCCTATTTCTACACCACAGATGATTTGTGGGAAGGAAGCGACGATGACCCATATAACACAACTTGTTACGTAAGGAAATCGATCGTGTGTCTTTATGGCAACAAGGGCATGCAAGCTTTCCTTTGGTTGACCATCCAGAAAGGTCCCCATATGCAGGAAAGTCATTAATCGTCCACATGAGAGCAGCACGCATAAGAAAATTAGATTTTGAGTGTGCATCATAAGTCTCTACCCCATCCCATAATTCTTTCAACTCTTCAATCATTGGTTGTAAGTATACATCAATATCATTGCCAGGAGACTTATGGCCTGGAATAAGAAGTGTCATCATGAAATATGAACTTTTCATGCAATCCCATGGTGGCAAATTATATGTAACTAGAACGACAGGCCAAATGCTATGATTGGTACTCATATTTCCATAAGGTTGGAATCCGTCGCTTGCTAAACCTAATCAGACATTTCTTAATTCATCTGAAAAAGTAGTATGACGCTCATTGAAAGATTTCCAATCTATTGAGTCAGACGGATGATGCATGACACCATCATCAATATTTTCTTCCTTGTGCCACCTCATTTTCCTTGATGTCTCTTTTGCCATGTATAATCTTTGAAGCCTTGGTTTGATAGGAAAATGCCGCAATACCTTATGAGCTACTTTCTTGACTTTGTGTTCTTGTGACTTCCATCTAGACTTACCACACTTAGGACATGATTGGGCATTGGCATAATCGCACCAATATAAAATACAATCATTCTGACATGCATCTATTTTGGTATACCCAAGCCTAGGTCACGAAGAATTTTCTTTGCTTCATAGAAAGAGCTAGGCACAAATGACCCCTCGGGAAGAACTTCTTTAAAGAAGCTTAATAACTCATCCATCGATTTGTTGCTCCAATGATTAAGACACTTCAAGTGAAGTAATTTAACAATAAAAGACAACTTTGAGACTTTTGTGCAACCAGGATAAAGTTCTGTCTGAGCATCTTTTAACAATTTGTAGAACTTTGTTGCATCCATATTTGGCTCTTCATTACCCTCTGAAGAATTCATATTATTCTCCACATTTGTGTATCCACAAGCATCGTGAATCATTTCAGTAATGTCATCCTCTTCATTGCTATCATCCTCTACTTCATCTCTACATGTGACATTAGAATTTTCAACTCTAGCTAACACTTCTCCTTGCAAGTCCCACAATTTATAAGAATCCCAGAAACCCTTCTTTAATAAGTCTCCTCTTACGTCAACTTTTAGCTTGAACACTGTGTTCATATACCCTTTACAAGGACATCGAATCATAGTGTTCACCCCGGGTTGACTAAATGCCCAATTAAGAAAGCCTTCTACTCCATCTCTATATCGTTGATCAACTCTATTCCTAATATTCAACCAACTTTTATCCATTCCTACTTCCAAGAAAAATCAACTAATTAATTAATTCAATTTTTCGTAATGATAAACTTTACAAAATTAACAAGTGCAAAAGGGAAAGATCACTTGAGGACCCATTTGGGAATCTGTTTGACTCTTACTGTACAAAAAAGAATAAGCAACAATTCAAAGTACCAATTTATATTAAAAAGGATCTTATTTTCCGTGAAATATATCTATAAAAAATCATGAATTGCGTACAACAATTATATTTCCAGTAATGGTGTTATGTCATAATTTAGTGTAAAAGAAAAAAAAATAACTAGAAAAGAAAATTGCGAGATCATGCTTGGACAGAGAATCTGGATAAATAAAGTTAAAAAATATCAATAATGAGGCTATGACTAGAATTGAAAATTAAATGAGTAGTGATCTTGCTATGGCGTACCTAATGTTGAAAATCAAAGAACACACAAATATCAAAGTTTGCTAGAAAGATGTAGACCACAATCCGACCAAGATTGATTGGAAAATGACCTGAAAAATCCAGCAAAACAGAAAAGAAACTTAAGTTATGAGGATATTAAAAGCGAGTAAGTAGGTAAAAGTAAAATTACAACATATTTATCAATAATTTGAATCTAAACGAGGACTAGTGGATTTAGGAGAGTAAAAAAAACCATTTACGATGTCCCCAAGCTACCCTCAACTCAATGTACAGAATTCCACAAGAAATCACCAAGGAAATTTCCCTCCAACTTCCACAATCGAAAAAAGAAATAAAGAAGAACACACTAGTGACTTGATTGTTGTTATTGTCGCTTTGGCAACCCCTAAATCGTAGGTACATAATCAAAGTAAAAAATGGGTCACCAATGTGAGGATGAATGTGTTGACTGACTCTGTAGGAGCAGACTTTGGATCCATAGGCGAGGTTGTAGTTGCGACCACGACTTCACATTGTCGAGGCTTGGTGACCTGGTCACCCTCGCATGTGCAACAACTTTTTCGTAGGATCGAGCCTTGGTTCAGCAAGAGCAGCTGCACCAGCAAGTGTTGCACTAGCTCTTGTGATTTAAATCCCAAGTTTCAACAGGAAAATAATTCGGGGTTCCACCAACGTAAACCAAAAATGCTACCCAATTAGAAACAAAATTCTGGACTTAATGTGACTGACAAAACTTTCAATGGAGGTCGTCTTGACAAAAGTGGGTCCCACACCCAAGGCTCCATTTTAACCATTAAGTAAGAAGATATCTTAAAATGAATCTGAAAACCTTGAGACCCAAACCAAAGGTACTTCTAGACCTAACTCAACGTTCCGGAGCTAACAAAGCCATTAGAACTTCATTTCAAGGTCATTTACTAAAGTTACATACAAACAGATTTAGCCGTCCATGGACTCATACTATTAAGTCATATGTATCTATATTTCACTTTAGTTAAACTAATCCAGTAAGATCAAGAGTTCAGCACACGTATAGATGCCCAACAACCTACTGAGTTGTCCAAACACGAGGATGTACGATGGTTGTCTTTATGGTAGAGCCATTTATTAACCAACAAGAACTCCAATTAACGAAAATATTATAGTTCAACTGAAATAATAACACTTCAAGAACTTCAGTAAACCTTATCACCAATAAGCTTCTATGTCTAGAAAAGATTACAAACTCTTAAATCATTTTAGAAGGTTTCAAACAAATTACCATAGATATACACAAATCGAGTTCTATTGAAATAATAACAACACACTTAGAACTACAATTTTCTTTTAAAACAACAATTTATGTACAATTTTCTACATGAATATTAACATACAGGTACTTAACAACATCTACAGATCTAGAATATCAAAAAGAAATCTTCAATAAACCCAGAGAAAGAGATAGCTCAAAAACAACAGTGAAGATTGAAAATCGACAAACTATGAAAAATAAAAAGAGGGTTAACATGAGTGGTACCTTACAAGCCTTTGAACAACTTCAAAACTTCGAAAACATCAAAATCTTGCAGTGATTATCAAACTTTGAACCTTTCTTCTTAAAACCTTCCAGCAACTTCTGATTTCTATAGATTTTCGAGAACCTTTTGCTTTAAAACATAACAACACTTCAATCTTCTACAGATTTATGAATGGGTTAAAGAAATAGAAGTAAGATTAGGAAAAAAAAAATACCATCTGAAAGAAATTTGAGCACTTACCTAAAATATAGTTCACATTTTGTGAAATGAGAAGAGATTTAACAGATTTGAGAGTGACAATTTGAAGAATCTCTAAGAAAATTTGAGCGAAGGGAGAGAAATCAAGCGAAAAATTGAGAAGAGGAGTGTTTGTGTAAAAGTCTATGTGTATACTTTTTTATCAGACATTTTCATTTGTTTTCTTTTAACTTTTTATGTTAAATTAAATTGACTTATTAGGAGCGGTCATGTTGCCACAAACTTCATTTAGATGCGACAAATTAGATGTTGCCACTGAAGAATATGGAGCCAAAATTTTGGTATTAGCAGGAACAAATAATTGAGAATTAGCAACGCCTATTAGCGGCAAATTAACATAACTCGCCACTAAATGTTTATCTACTACGACGCCTTCATTTGTCGCCACTGAATATATAACTATTGTAGCAACAAATAGGATCGCCGCTAAATATTGCCACAATAAATCATGTTTCTTGTAGTGACATGATAGAATCTTCATCTTGTTTCTTGCACTTCTCACAGAGAAAGTCAGAGCATCTTCTACAAGAGGTAGCCCCTTGGTCTTGTCCAGCACCAGCACCAATAACACCACTAACATCAACACCAGCACCAGCATCAATACCACCACCATCAACCCCATCAAAAACAACTAATTCATTATCAACTCTATCTCTTTTGATGGTTCTTGCTCCAGCCAACTCCATTTTAACTCTATCCACAACATGATCAAATAAGGTTTTAACCAACCCTAGAGTAATTAGATATGACATTTGCAATTCCTTTTCTGTTGGGACAAGCCATGGATGCACAACCTAAAATTATAAAAAATGAGTCATTCGTAGGAAAATTTGGGTCAAATGTTGCCACAGATGTGTCATATGTTGCTATAGATGGGTGATATGTTGACACATATGGGCATCTAGCAACATTTGTGTCACATGTTGTAGCAGATGGATCATCTGTAGCAACATATGAGTCATTTATAGCAACATTTGGGTCACATGTTGCTACAGATTAGTGATATGTTGCAACATATATGGGTGTAATATAATAATAACTTACTGCATCACGAGGAGGGTTATAAAGATCTGAAGGATTTTTGATTGTTTTTGTTTTTGCTCTCAACCATCTCAATATCCTTGGAGATGAGATATCTTTTTATGCAGTTACTTGATGCCTCAAATGAGGAATGGCTTCAAATGCCCAAACCTATAAAAAAGAAAAACATGTCACAAATCAAATGTTGAATTATTCAATATAATATAAAACGATTAAGAACATTTATGTTTACCATGAAAGCTCATGTAAAGCCAAATAAGTTATTGGTCTTTGGTCCTAAGGTTTCAACAAGTATTTGACAGTTAATTCAAAGCTCTCATGACCCAGAGATAGTTGTTGAAAGCCTCAATATCCTGAGATAAATTCACCCATTTAAGGGATATATTGTTGTTGACATCTTTGGCCAAAAATACATTATGTACAAACCAAAGTAAGCACAATGACTCCTTGTGCTTCTTTGATGTATCCTCATGATTCAACACATATATCAAATCGGGATTTTTGAAGCTTGTGCCAACAAGGGACACCAAGTCCTGCTCTTCAGTTGACTGTCTTGTTTATTCTTTTTCTCCTTTCTTTCGTCTCCGTGGTTCTTTTTTGACTATGAATTCAGGGATTGGCTCAGAAGGAGGATGACATTTTAACTCTGAAACTATGGCAAACTCTCTTCTGCCAAAGAAGAGTGGCATGCCACAATAATTAATCAAAACCTCATCCTTCTTTTCAGGATTCTGAAAAATGAACCTTCTTTTCAGGAGTTCATAGACCATGGCCATTTGAAAATGTGCATTATTTTTCTCAGGCAAATCAAGAAAATGACCAAAACAACTATTCCTAAAAAAATCTTCCAAACCAATCTGCTTGAGCATGATCCTGAAGGTGTCAAAAGGTTTTGCCATGGCTGACTTGATAATGCTATCACCAGTAGCATTAGGCTGCAAATATACAGGGAAAGTGTGTGCACTGATAGTTTTGATCCCATCATCATCCTCAACTTCATTTTTTTCTTGTTCTTCTTCCTCAACTTCTTTTTGTTTTCCTTTGTCTTCATCAACTTCATTTATTTTTTGTTCTTCTTCCTCAACTTCTTTTTGTTTTCCTTTATCTTCCTCAACTTCTTTTTTATTTCCCTCTTCTTCCTTATCTTCTTTTTTTCCTTCTTCTTCATCAACTTCTTCTTCTATTTCTCCATCATCATCACCTTCATTTTTTTCTTTTTCTCTTTCTTCATATTCTTTTTGAGAAAATTCTGGTTCTACTTGAGAAGAAGAAACTGCTTCAGATGCAAGTTATTCTAAAAGAGTGGTAGTCGAATTTTCATTCTTCTTCCTACAAGTTTTAGTCCTAGGACTCTTCTCGATCTTTGTGTCAGTTGTTTCTTTTGTTAATACAATTTTTCTTTTGACAGGAGCCATTATATTTGTATCTGCAACCACAAAAACCAAATATTTCATAACAAAAATAACAATAACCAAACACAACAACACAACACAACAAGACAACACACAACAACACAAACAACAAATACGATTCAATACCACACATGAACCAACCAACAAACCACAAAACCCTCCCTAAACCCTAACCAACGAACTACAAATTAAGCTTTTTGAAATAAGATAATATTTCAAAAGGAATAACTACCCAACCATCCCACAAACAAATAAGTGATAAAACCACTAAAAACGTCCTGATTTAATACCAGTAAGTATTTCTCAAAACCCTAATTAAATTTTACCTGAGAAGATATCAACGATAAACTAGAAATGATGAGGGCAACGACACCTTGTTGTAGAAGAGGATCGCAACAGTTACCATTGATGTTGTAAAAAATATCGCAACAACAACCTTGATCTGTGAAGGAATAATGGAACGAGAGAAAGGAAAGAAGAGAAAAGAAAACGGAAATTAGTAAAAATAAATTAAATTTGGAATATGAAACGACCTTTTATAGAGGAGAGGAGAGAGGGAAAAATGAAGAAACGCTTGTTTTAAACCTTTTAAACTTTTTTTTTGAACTTTGACAATTCAAAGTGTGACATATGTTGCCACATATACCCTTTCTGTTGGGGGCACATGCAGATAATTCTGTGGTGTTTTTTACAACAGAGGTTGTATATGTTACCACAAACACCACATTTCTTCCTTTCCATCATAATTGACATTTGTTCCAACAAAATAAAAATAATATTAATAATCATTAATATTAATATTATCAGCAAAAATGAATAATTGATGACAATATAATGTTGCCACATATCTCCTTTTTGTGACATATGCTACCACATATCTTCTTTCTGTGACATATGTTGCCACATGTATTTTTTCTGTTGGGTCACATGCAGATAATTCTATGGTGTTTTTTACAACAGAGGTTATATATGTTGCCACAGACACCACATTTCTTTCTTTCCATCATAATTGACATTTGTTCCAACAAAATAATAATAATAATCATTAATATTATCAGCAAAAATGAACTCTTCACCAATTGTTTTATACAACTTATCAACTAAAAGGTAATTCACAATGGTATACATAAACATCAATCTAATCAATGGTGGTAACCACAACATTTTCATCGAACTTTGCATTTTTAGGTCTAGGCCTCTGTGGGTCTTCATTGTTACTAACATAGCCACTCTGAGCCTTTAAAATCCCATAATTCCATAGGAGTGAAGCATATCTCATGCAAAGGGTTTTAGAACTAATTCCACCAGATGGTACTTGTAGTCCATCACTCAAAAACTCAGTGTATGCAACAACAAAAAGTCCACGATCACTGTATGGTATATCATCGATTAGAAAATATAATAAACCTATTAACACCACATTTCAATAGTGGTAAGACAAAAAAATAATGTGATACTTACAGACTATTGCTTGCTTGTTGGGCAATACCAGTAACATGTATGACTTCGAATGGGTGAGATTTGTTCTTTACTTGGTAAGATTCAAGAACTGACCAGCTGGTTCGGTCTTTTTGCTAAAAAAATCTGCTGGATTCAAGGTAAAAACTTTGGCAACAATGTAGACAACTTTTGAATCTCGAAGCACAATTTTTTGTTAGTCCTAGATGAGAACATCGAATCATACACCTTTATGCGCCGTTCCTTCAATACAACGATTTCCAAGACCCAATGAAACTCCCCATTACAATTTACAGGGACATAAACCTCATCTGTGAGGTGCCAAGGTAGTCCAACAGGTATACCAAACCCTTTGATAGTGCCAATGATTTTATTCTCATATTTAGGAATAGCACTAGCATTGTCAATGTATGTTTTGAAAAAACAATTAGTAGTGGTATATCGATATTTAGAATGACTCTGTTGCTTCGACTTCTTCCGCAAATAGTATAAAATGACCTCCACATACTGCACATATGCATCAACAAGTGTATTTCTGTATCAATTTATTTGTATGTATTCATGTCTTAATCAAAAGATAAAAGTAGGCATGGATTTACCTCATCAGTCCAGCACTTATTGGGTTGAGACATTACATAGAATCAATCCTTCTTCTTTGAAAATGCAACTACAAAATCAAGTTGTTTGAACCAAGATCCGAGCAATTGACTAAGTAGTGATCGTCCTTGTCTCTTCTGTAATTGTGTAATCATTATAAATAATTATCTAGTGGACAACAAGAAGAAATACTAATAATAGTTGAACGACTTTACATTTTTGCATGATGTTTGTAAAGACCCTTGTTTATCCATGGAAAGAAGGATGACATTAGTTCAGTTGGACCCTCGTCGTCAATGTTAAAACCTTCAAATGGATATTGTTGTTTCACATCACAACTGATGACTTTGACTTTCTTCTCTTTCTTTTTCTCTATCGCTTTCTTTTTCACTTTCTCCTTCTCATTCTTCTTCTCTTGCTCCTTCTCCTCCTCCTTCTCCTTCTCCTTCTCCTTTTCCTCCTCCTCCTCCGATCTTTCTCCTTCTCCTTCTCCTTGCCTTTTGGGTTTGAGTGTGATATTGGAACAGTAGTCATTTATTTCACTAATTATAGATAGTGATTGAGAAATAGATTTTTTTCAACCTCCTACACTTCAAAGACTGTGAAATCTTTTTGGATGTATGGACATCAATATTATAAGTCATTTCCTTAAAAATATCAGTCAGGTTTTTAACATGACTAATAAAATAATCATGTTGCTGCTCACATTCTTTGCATAGACAAAAAGAGCATTTGATGTTAGAAGAGGAAGCACCACCAATAAAAGATTGAGTTGTTGTCATGGATGAAACTTCTTGTATCATTTCATCTACAGGGTAAATAAAAAAAGGTTGAGAGTTTACAATTGATTATAAAATAATAGTGGGTAGCAATTTATACTTATGTTGACACAAATGGATATTCTGTTGCCACATATGTACCTTCTGTTGCCACGAATGAATCTCTGTGGCCACAGATTAATCTTCTGTTACTACATATGACCATTTTGTTGCCCTAACACATAGGTGATATGTTCCAACATATGACAATTCTGTTGGAATATATACCAACATATCACTAAAATGTAGCAACATACGACACATCTTTCAACAAATGAAATATATGTTGGACAACTGAACAAAACTATATTTCTAAAATCATATGAACAAAATGGTCACAAAAAGAACAACAAAAGCAACAAAAAATGAATTTTCACTGAATGTTAACAATACATATACATTTCCTCAAAATTAGGGCTTTTTTGGATTTGTTGATTTTCTTTCAAAAACAATAAATAAGGTACCATTACACCATTATTCAATTTTCACACCTATAGAATGATTTATTGTTCATTAACCCAAGAAAACAACTTAGTATTGTTCTAAAATTGTAAAATCTTTCAAAAAAAATGACTTACCCATTTTAAGTCGAACACAATCTTCAGTTCAGAAAGAGGAGAGAGTCACGGCCGGAGATGAGGAGGAAGATAAGATAATGGGGGAGAATATTTGTTTTGATAGTCGAATTTTTAGATTTTCTAAGGAAGAAGAAGAAGAGAGGAGAGAATGTTGGGAGAAGAAGAGAAAATTCTATTTTCTTTTACTTTTTTTTTAAATGGTTTGGATAGAATTATAAAAGTTGAAAAATGAAGTGTTTTTTTTTGTATTTTATAAAAGATTAGAAAGTTTTGAAAATGTTAATTTGGTCCCAGATTTACTTAATTATATTTTAAAATGGATTTGACCCTTTCTTGGTCAAAGTGTCACCAAAAACCAAAGCAAGACTTAATTGATACCTTTCATTTAATTGTCTCTAGAGAGATGGTTTTTCGCCAAAAAGTGTTGCAGTGTAAAAAGAACCCACCATTACCAAAATGTCCGAACTTATCAAAGATCCACCCATTTTCCCCCCTTTTCAATTTTCTCTTTAATCCAATAATGCTTATATATGAAAAAGATTACGACTTTTGAATGAAATCAAAACAATTATGGACAGATCTCAGGTTTTCTTCTGTGTGTTTGAAGCTGAATGAGTTTCTGGTTGGAGAAGGAAGATGGGTTGAGGGAAGTCGACCAGTGGGGTCGATTTTGGTGTTTTCTGGTGACATTTTGGCTGGACAAAAGAGGTAGTAAAGGGTGGTCTGGTTCGCTAGAGTTAGCGTCTGGTTGTGAGGTGGATTACAGGTTTTCCGCCGGAGTGGGCTGATTTCATGTAGGTTTGGTCGTCGGCCGGAAAGTGGGTGATGGTGGCTGTGGAAACGGAAAAAATTGGGTTGTTTGGTGGCTGGATAGCAGCTTGGAGAGGAGAGGCTGGTTAGAAAAATGGGAAAACAAAGGCTGAAGTTATTGCTTCTTCCTCCCCTATTTTCCCTTTGTTCATCCTTTTCAATAATTACAGGCAAATGAGGAATTGCAAATGAGTGTTAGAGGGGTCGGGCATGGGTTTAAAAATGGGTAATGGGTCGTTTTTTAAGATTCGGGTTGATTAAGTTGATTTGGGGCTTTCCGTCAAATAAGGGATATATATGGTGAAATTAGTAACGGTAGAGACAAAACTAACTTCACTTTAACGGTAAGGGCATAGTTAACCAATAAAACAAAGTTAAAGATATTTTTGACCCTTTTCCCTAAATAAAATAAAAAATATAAATATAATAAAAATGTGGTTAAACTGGTTGGCCAAAAAGAGGACCACCCCTACCTCATTTTTATCATCGAATGGTCTGTATTCGCCCAAACTATCGTAGATCCCCTAGGCGAGAAGCCATTTCCCGTCTCTGTTAAGCTAGGGTTTAGCAAAACCCCAAACATGGCTTCGAGGTTCATCTCCCTCCTCGCCACTCCATTTCCCCCATTCCTCAATCACCTACGACGCCCCTCTTTCCTCCACCTTCGTCGTTTGGCATGCGGTTCTCGCCGCTTCACAGTCTACCGTCAGCCCCATATATCCCCTCTTTCACCCTCTCAACAACAATTCCATGCCCAACCCATCAATAATAACACCCCACTCGACTCTTCTTCTTCTTTCACCTCCCACCCTTGGCCTGAATGGCGTAGCTTAATTACTCTTCTTACTGGCAATGACCAGCTACCTCCTGCAGTGGAGGACTCCTTCGTCGCATACGAGGACTTGTCCCAAGACTTCCTTCGTGCTGCTACCCTCTGCTTAGATTTTGCACGGGAGCGCCCAAATTTCATAGGGTTTGATTTCATATCTATCTCTGTTTGGGAATTCTCAACAATGTTACTTTTCGTAAGAACTGAAATAGTATATGACATAACTAAGACAGGTTATAGGATTATTTTGGTTTGCAGTATGAGCAAGAGTATTGGTTGTTAAGTAATGATTCAGAGGCCTATATGAAGATATTACAAGGAAGAAGGAATCAAATGGAGTGAGGACAGAGAGTGAGATACGGAAGTAAATAATCAAGGATATATGTAGATATGACATTTTCCTTTGACTAAGTTTGTATGGGAGGGTATTATTTAGAAGTATTTCATGCATTTCTATGCGAGTATGTATGCTGAAGATTGAATATATCTTGTATATCACTTATTTGATTCATCTAAATTTACTAATGATCAAATCTTGAAATTTGTAAATGTTTGATTTCTGAAATGTCTGCCAAGAAAATTTAACACTTCTCCAAAATATAAATTCTGTTCTAAGCACTTCGCTTTTGACAAAACACTGAAAAGTAGGTTGCAGATATTTGTAAGATAAAATAAACATTACTTTCATCTTTGTGTGCATCTGTTTCATGTAATGCAGGTTGCTTTCAAGGAGGGATATTGAGGCCGTTGTATCAAATGGGACACCATTTTTGTTCAAAGGTGCTCTGGAGACGGCAAGAAGAGTGAGGGCATTCTTGGGTATTGACGGGAGCACTGTAAGCACAATGCTATTCTTATTTGACAGTATAATATAGTATTCTGTTGTCGTTACAATGGTTCCTTCATCAAATAAGTTAATTTGAAGGATTTGTACATATTAAAAGAAGGATTAATATAAGATTTACTTAGTCCAATCAATTTGGAAATAAGCTTAAGGGTTCAGTTACATTTGTGGACATTATATCTATTTAAAATAATTTTATGTTTTGATTGCAAACTAAGCAAAGTTGGATCGATTCAAGGTTGAGCTTCCTTTTGATGACCTCAACTAAGCTCAAAGCTAAACTACTTAACTTGATGAGATATTTTTGATACTTAAGCTTATTTAGATGTAATAAGGTAATTCTATTTGTGAGTGTTGGTAGAACTTAAGTTGATGCCCAATTTTTACTTTGGTTGAGGCTAGGGAATGCTTCTTTTGGTGCCTTACAATCCTGTTAACTGCAATCACAATAGCATCCATGATCTGCGTGCCCTTAATAAATGCCATCTAATGTGCATCTACCAGTTTTGAAACGACTTTTTTCAGCCTTTCAGTCAACAATTTTGAGTTGATCTTATATATGCTACCTATTGGCCCCCAATTTTTTTGGGATCAAGGCTATGAAGGTGGCATTGAAACTCCTTTCAAAAAATGGTCTGATTATAAAAGTTCTGAACTGCTGCCACTACTTCTTTGCTTACTATCTCCCAGCAATTGGTGAAAAATTCCATGGTGAATCCATCCGGTCCAGGTGCCTAGTCCCGCGCAGATGCCATGACACATTCTTTAATCTCAGCCTCACTGAACTGACATTGTAGTATTAAATTGTCTTCTTCACTGATAACAACACCTGATCTATGGTTGAATGGAAATCTCCATATCTCTAATTCTATATACAGATTCTGATAAAATTTGACAATCTCCTCTATATACTGATGAATCCCCTGCAGGAACACTTGCATGAAGCCCTCCAGTTTCACTATGAACTTTAATGCTTTGTGATATTTTAAAAAAAGTTGTAATATGTCGAAGGGTTTGTGTGATATTTCAGTGCCGAGTGGCTTCCTTCTTTAAGATGGAACTCCTAGGTATGACTTCCAAGTTGTTTTTGTTTTTTACATTGAAGAACTTTAGGTAGTTAAACTTAAAAATAGGTGTCTTATGATGCAATTGCGTTGTTTAATGAATTTGATTTTCTTCCTTTGAATTAATCCTCTAGGAAGTAATACATCTGGCCAAAGTAATCTCTAGCTATCCTGTATCTTGTAATTTGCTTCTTACACCTCTTGACTATTCCTTGACTCCTTGGAGAAAACTGAAGGAAATACTATATTGAGCTTGCATAAACAATTTCTCTTTTCATTTTTTTTTGAGTTACTGAAATAACTGTACCTTTAAGTACACATCTGATATAGTGTTGCTGAACATTGTTTTTCCTCTTACTTTTTGGTTTATTTTTTTTTTTGAAACTTTATCTTGATTGAAATATCAGGTGCTGGATCATGACAACGCTAACACAGTTGATCTCATGAAATACATATTAAGTTACGCGAGTAAACCCACTGTTTCTTCAGAAAAAAACTCCCTCTATAGCAGGGAACTTATAGAATCATCTTGCCGGAATCTTTTGCGTGAGTTGGTTGAAGTGAGCTGCGGAGCTCCAGCAGTGAACCTGCCTCCTGCAGAGCAATATGATTTTTCAGGTAGATATGGACAAACATCAAGGCCTATTAGACAAAATATTGTAATGAAGAGAGGCGACTGGATATGCCAAAAGTATGTACAATTGTCTTGTTCTGGCCTTTCTTGTTTCTAACATTTCTATTGGTTTGTAGTCTGTTACTATTTCAGCTTTGTGTTCCCATATTCTTTTTAGGAGACAAGGGCAATCCCACCTATAGTGACCCTTCATTTTCTTTGGTGAATTCCATTAGGACATGAAAAAACATTTAACTCTCCTATTAATATTCATACATTAAAGATATTCATGCATAAAAGATATATCTTGAGGATATGAGAGAAATCCCATTTTTTTTTGATCTGTGACCCGCCCTTTGGACCAAGCCCCCAAGGCCTAGCTCGAGTGGCAAAAGGTGGAGGATTTGTGGCTTAGGTCGCAAGTTCAAGCCCCACACCATGCAAAGCGAAGCCCAATATTTAAGTGGAGAAGGGTAGAGGGGCGGGCCCATTATCCACCGAGTTAAGAAGGGAAATCCCATTTTTAGTGGTCCATTGTTTTTGATGAATTCCATTTGGATATCAAAAAGCAATATATTCTCCTATTAATATTCATGCATAAAAGGTTCCCAATGTGCTTGAAATAGTCATAAGACTAATATATAGTATATAATTTATGTCTCCTTTTTGTTATTTATTCCTCACCTTTTATACTGTATTAAACATCTTGTTTTCCATGAGTGAAGACTTGAATATGTAGAATCTATTCTAGAAATCTGCTGATTTAGGTTACTGTGGCAAGTAATCGTATGGATGTGTGGATACTGTAGTACCTTACCTAGTCCTGTCTAGAATTTGGAGATAAGAGAGGGATAGGGTGCTGCTGCTGTTCTTTGGCATAAATATTATGGTTGAAATGGAATTTGGTATGCAACCACTTCGGATCAACATTTTCAGTCCTTCTGAGCTTAGACAGAAAGTTGAGTATTACTTTCCACTTTGTAAAGATAGGACACCTGGGCCTAACTCAACCCCAAAAGCTAGCTCATGAGGGGAGGATTGCCCAAGTCTATGTAAGGAGACCACCAGTTCATTCCCCAACCAATGTGGGACTTTTTACCCACTCTAACTCTCTCTTCACGCCCAGGCCCAATTGGAGCGTGGGTTGAGAGCCCAAACGGGGGTGGAGCCAGTACCATGTAAAGATATGACTGAGCCTAACTCAATCCCAAAAGTTAGCTCATGAGGAGAGGATTGCCCAAGTCCATATAATGAGACCACCAGTCCATTCCCCAAACAATGTGGGACTTTTTACCCACTCTAACACACTTTTGTTGTCTTTCAAGCTATTTCTTTCATATACTTCTAGCTCTAGCTCTACCAAATAAGGGAATGTGCTGACCCCAAAGTAAAATTATTTCTGTCCTTCTCCTTCCCTTATTCTTAAGCTTGTTAATTTGTTGGTTCTTGTACTTTGATGATCTTTAACGGTCCAAGTCTGCATGAATATTGAACAGGTGCAATTTCATGAACTTTGCAAGAAACAACAAGTGCCTTGAATGTGAGGAACCTAGACCAAGGAGACAGCTGACAGGCGGGGAGTGGGAATGCCCTCAGTAAGCACTAATAAGTCTCTTGTTTATGTATTTCAGTCATTAGTTCTATGCAAATCATTATCATGTAGGACATGTTTTTTTTATTATAACGATGATATCACAGATGTTATTTCTTCAATTATGGGAGAAATGTTGTCTGCCTGAGATGCGACTTCGGACGACCAGCTGGGGCTTCACCTAGAACTACCCACTCCAGTGCAGAGGATGGGTACAATGGGAACTCTGCGTATCCAAATGGAATTGATCTTAAGTTGGCTGAGAATGAGGAGAAGGCACAGCGGTGGTTTTCTAAGATTTCTCAGATGAACAATGCCTCTGATATGGATAGTGCAGCAGCTGACGAAGACTTTCCTGAAATAATGCCGCCAAGGAAAGGAGAAAATAAGTTTGTTGTGAGCACAAGGAAAACACCCTTGGAAGGGAGGTTGGCCAACACTCAATACGAAAGAAACTTTGGTTACAATGGTATCCCAGAAGGTAACACTTTGACTGGTGGTGCACATAGTATCCTTGACACATCAATGAAGCAGAATATTGATCAAATATCTGGAACAAGTCATAAGGGCATTGCTGCAGACAAAAATAGTGAGTCAGCCATTCACCATAGTGGAAGAAGAGGTTCTAACTATGTTCCTTTTGTGCCATTACCAAAAGACATGTTTCAGAAAAATAATTCAACTTCAGTGATGGATGAGAAAGTAAAGGAAGAAGTTGGTGTCTCTCACACTCCTGAGGTTAGTCACCAAACATGTTCAGCAAGTCTTGGAAATGACTTTGGGAAGTCCATGGAGAAGTTGCAGTCAAATGACCCACTCAGTGAGGATAAAGAGAGAGAACAAGCTGAGAAGTCAGAAAGTTGGTTCAAGAAAATCGCGGAGCTGCATGATGTCAAAGACTTACCGAGTTCCATCTCCGATGATGACTTCCCAGAGATTATGCCAATGCGTAAAGGAGAAAATAGATTTGTAGTTAGCAAGAAGAAAGACCGGTCTTTGACTTCTCCAATGTACAAAAGACAAGTGGCCATGGAGCAAGCAAACAACAGTAGCTTTGTCCCATTTGTTCCCTTCCCTCCAGGCTACTTTGCGAAAATGGACACACAACAGGAACATATCACAGATTCGTCCTCGCTGTCTAGGGTTGGAACTTCATCTACATTCAGCAACTCAGATCACAAGGGATCACCCATGAATCCTCTTTCCAAAACCTATTGTGAGAAGGAAGATGTAGAGAAGACACATCAACAGTCAGATGATCCTGGGTTTTTGTTCAGAGATACTATCACTGCACAGACTCCTGTTGATCAATTTACGAATTCAAGGTTTGCAAGTCCAAATTTCTCCAGGGATGAGGGGGTCCCTTGTGTTGGAAATTCAGTTGAAACCTCTCTTGCTTTAGATGCTTGCAACACTGATAGTAAAGACAGAAGAAACTCCATGAACGAGGATGTATCCCCAGCCGAGACTTTGGGAGTAGGTTCAACCAAGCTGCCTAGAAACCAGAACGTCAGAAATGGATGGACAGGAAAGAGTTTGGAGGGGTCTGCTGTGAAGGAAACAGATCCGTTAGACATGTCTGAAGAAGCCAAAGCTGAGAGGTGGTTCCAGCGTGTTGCTCAGATAAAAGACATATCTGAATTGAGTCAGATCCCAGATGAAGACTTCCCATCTATTATGCCAATGCGCAAGGGAGTTAACAAATTTGTGGTGAGTAAGCGGAAAACTCCTCTTGAGAGAAGGTTGACATCTACTCAGTACCGGAGAAATCTTCCTGTTGTGACTTCTGATCCCATGAAAAGAGAAAGGGACAATAGTGATAAATGAACCTACATAGATACGGTGCCCAAGTTTTGCAAGCCAGATTTTTATAGAGCATTCAAGCTAAGGGCTCGATTGGTGGTTGGATAAGAAACAAGTTATTTATGTATTAATTTTTGTATAACTTATACCATGACTACTAGGTAGATAGGAAATAAGTTATTTATGTATAAGATTAATACAATGTTTGATTGACAATTTAGAAATCTGCATAACTAATACATGTATAAGTTACAAGGCATTGTATTATTTTATGCAAGATCAAAGGTGGAATAACTAATATATAAATAATTAATCCCTACATAAAATAATATATAAATTTACTTTAACTAATTTCTACATTAGTGATATTGTAAAATTCTAACTAGATACCAAACAACTCCCATGTAAATAGGCAATACACTAAAAATGTGCAACTTCACACAGACTTTTTATGGCTTATTCACGGTATCTATAACTAATTGCGTGTGTGTGTATGTATATGTATATGTATATATATATATATATATATATATCTTCTATACTACGATACATTTCCGAACTTGATTATTAAATTATTGTTTGATTCAACAACGAAAAGAAAGATCGATTCTTTGGGATCCTTCCTTTCTTCAAACGGAACGAAAAGAGATGGAATCAGGACGATTCTTGAAATGCCTTTCTGGATATTCCTCAATGTCCCGGCTATTCACGGAATGTGAGAAGCAGATGATTAGTCATCTGTTTCCGGAAGAATCTCAACTTAAAATATACAATTTAGTGGATATATATATTTTTATGTTAAATAATATTAAAAGCAGACATTTTTTTCCTATTTAATGGTTGTGACTTTTCCTAATGGTTGCAATTTTTCAAAAGAATTGTGACTTTTTCAATGAGTAGTGACAATTTCGAAGGGTTGTGACTTTTTTGATAAGACAGTTAATACATATTCATACTATCATCTGTTGATTATAAATAGAAGGGTCTCTTCATAAAAGGATAAATATACCCCTAAACTATCATAAATGATATGCAGATACACTCCGTTATACTTTTGGGATATTGATGCCCCTGCCATCCAAAATGTTGATTATAGTGCTTTTTGAATTGCCTTGTTGTGAACTCTATTTGGTTGATTTATAAAATGCTTTAATGACATGAATGTAGACTTGAGTTGCTTAAGTTGTTGTCTCTTCCTTACCGTGTAAATTAATTATTTATAGTAATTGTTGTATACCGTGATGAGACATGTGAAATAAAGTCGAAGGAAAATTATTCCAGCTAGTGGTATGATATCAAGCCGAAGGGAAATGGTTCCGGATAATGATATGATATAAAGCCGAATAGAAATAGTTCCGTCTAATGAAATGATATAAAGGTGAAGAGAATGATTTCGGTTAGTGATATGATAAAAAGCCGAAGGAAAATGGTTCCGACTAGTGATGTGATATAAAGCCGATGGGAAATGGTTCCTGCTAGTGGAATTGTGCTGAAGGAAAATGGTTCCGACAATAGTTGACTATTGTGATTTGATGCACTCTTATACTTGTGATTGATCTACTAGTTACTTTTAATTGATCTACTTGTTACTTGTGATAGCCATACTTGATACGTGTTGGTTGTTGAACTATGACTATTGAACTGTGTTGTTAAGCCTTGTAAACTGTGTATTGTGAAATTGTTAGATTGGGTTGATTTCTATGCAGGTTGTTGTTTGAGGAGGTTTGGTTAGGGATGAAAGGAATATTCAATTTCTAGCTAGTTTGCCTTGTTTATTAAGTTGTTTGCTGAGTACCGTGTTGGTTGGTACTAACTCCTTGCTTCTACATTTGTGTAGGTTCCGAGCCCAATATCGTATGATTTCTCTTCTTCTTCTTCTCCCATTCAGAGACTTGTTATAGGACTTTGAGAGGTAGCTACTTTTCATCACGATGGACCCTCTTGTTCATTATTTCATGCTTTATTCTTTTTGAGAAACAAAGACATCGAGACTTGTAATTATCTTTAAATTCGGAACTTTATGTATTAGTGGCTTGTACACGTGTAACACCTCGGATCTCATAAGGGAGAAAATCCTAGTTTTTTAGAAAACGGGTGCTAGTACTAAGGAACCACCCACGAACCGTAGGTGGGGCCGTGGTTGGCCAGTTCAAGTTCCTATAAGAGTCAAGGTTCCAGTACTTAGAGACGATTCACTAGGACGGTTCTTCATTCAATGGATGAGCTATAGGTAGGTCTCGTAGGTGAGTCCCAAACTTAGAGAGGAATTTCAGGATCTAAAAATAAGACCTGTGGCCGTGGTCCACGGTCCGTAAGTGGGGTCCCGTCGTTGGGGTCCAAGTTTTGGTGGTCTCTGATCCCACCTACGATCGACCAGTACGGTCCGTGGTTGGACCTACGGATCGTAGGTAAGGGTCACCATCTATTTAGAGAAAAATGGCTTTTGGGTCAACTTCAAACAGTCATATCTTTTAGCAAAAAAATTAATTAGGTGGCCTATGAACTATCAAATTAAAGAAAATTAAATCCTCTTTCCAACGCCACCAAGTTTGCTAAAATCTAAGCTCGGAGTAAAAAGTTATGCTCGTTTTAGTGAAGCCCTGTCGAGCAGAGCACAAACCATGACCCAGTTGACGAGCAGTAGTTCAAACGACGGTCCGTCAGTCCCCTAGTAGATGGCACTTCATCAGTTTGAAGTCAGGGTCGTTTTACTCTTTTCCCCTGTGCATTATGCACTTAAACTACGTCGTTTGATGCCTAAACTACGTCGTTTTACTCAATCTAAGCCTAATAATCTAGTCAGACATACCCAGAACCCTCATTCTCCAAAAAATCATCCAAGTTAGAACGAAAAGAAGAGAAAGAGGCGCCATTTTATTTCAAGAACAAGCAACAATGTTTTTCAAAGTTCAGCCCCGAAATCCAAAGGATTTCTCCGTAGATTTTGTCACGAGGTATGTGAGATTTCACTAGTGAGTTCCTTTCATCCACTAGGTCCCTTTAATTCAGTCAGTTCCTTGATTCCACATAACTTGTTTAGACCTAGGGTTTGTAAAATCTTAGGAATTGTGGTGATTTCAGCCACTATAGTATCCATAGTCGAAATAACATGTTTTCTTGGAAACGTTGCTTAATTCCTTGTGTAAAATTCAGAACCCTAGTTTGTGTAAATTCTCTTAGTTCATGAATTATACTTGCTAGGTCAGTTAAACAGAAAATCATTCTCCAGATTTCAAATGTCACATTCTCAGTATATAAATATTGCATTCTCAGTTAGCATGTCAGTATTTTGAGCTATTCAGTATGTAATACATCTTAGCTTCACATGTATTCAGTTGGGAGTAGACTTCGCACCGAGTTGGACTAGGGTTCAACGAACCTTCATAGTCCCATAACTACGTGCCCGCGTAGGATTATAAGTCCCCTCGGTTGGGCATCAATATCAGTGATCACGCCACATTCATGCCTTTATACCACTGACAAGGTATATTGGGTCCTTCCGATGAGGCATATACATCAGATTCCATGTTTAGCTCACGTGGTTTATGTCGGTTAAATAGTAGCTCCCACAGTCAGACTCTTAGTGTATTGACCAGGTTTTCAACATTTACTTCAATAATTAGTTCAACATGTTATCTTCATGATTAGTACTTGGTCAGTGCATTCAGTTTAGTTTTTTAGTTATACTTCAATATTTATATCTTTGCTCAAATTACATCATTGCTCAGTTATGTATTGTTCAGCTTATATATCTTTTATTTAGCTTAGTATCTATATCCTGCATGCTCAGTACATTCCAAGTACTGATGCATACTTTGCGCTACATCATTTCATGATGTAGGTTCAGGGCCTCAGCATCCAGATCACGCTTAGATCAATTTCGGCCCGACTTCAACAACTTCAGTGGTGAGTCCTCATACTTCGAGGACAATAAACATGCTTTCCATTTTAGCCTTTATATTCAGTTTTCAGTTTATGTAGGGGGCATGTCCTAGCAACTTAACTCAGTTAGAGGCTTTTCAGACATAGTAGTAAATTCAACTCGAGTTGTTAAGTGTTGGGTCAGTCAACATTAAACTCTTAGTTTATTTCACTTATATTCAGACTATTTGGGTTTTTCTCCATTTTTAGATATGCTTTTGCATAGTACATGTTTTACTTAGTCATTTTTAGTATGCTTGATATATCTGAGACTCAGGATTAGCTTGAGATCATTCGTGATCCTAAGTCGCGTGTTACGTCTAGGGGATAGCCTCGGGGTGTGACAACACGTGACAACTAGGTTTTGGGATTATAATAGAATGAATCAATTTTCCGCTTTTATATTGTTCTTCCTTTACTTTTCGAATTTCTTTCATTTTGTTGGGTTGTGCAAACTTGTCTTGGTTAGAATAGACAAGTGCCATCATGTGTATTTTTGGATCGTGACAAATTGAAACAACAAATATCATTTGCATGCTTTATCTTTCTTTCTCCTGCATTTTTTTTAATTATTATTATATTTGATTTAAATATTTACCTACATAATTCATATCTAATTACCTATTTAGTTGTTACTTTAAATATTCATAACCCTCATGTTTTTCATATTCATAACCTCCAAATATTTATTATGAAACTTTATGATATCTTTTTTGGTGTTCCTCCATCCTTATCTGAATAAATTCACTTTTTTGTTTCATCTGACACCTACCCAAGATTATCTTGTTTATTTCATAATATTTAAAGTAGTGAAGCGCTAATACCATCATTGTAATATTTGATTCATGTTAGTTTAATTTGATAAAAAAAGCTCTTGAATTTTGTTTGGTTATGGAAGAAAGCGGCAACAACAACTCAAGAAATTATGATTTATGTATTAAAAAGGATGTGTATGTTGCATTTATTTTTGGGAAAAGACATAAATTTTCCCTTGAACTTGTCTTGAAAAGTCAGATACACACTTAAACTATCATATTTACCTATTACACACCTATACTATTCAAAAGTGAATTTTCTTACCCCCTAAAACTGACTTGGCAAAAATAAAAAAAATAAAAAAAATAGGCGCGTCAGTTCGAAATTAAAGTAAAAAAAAAGTTAGAATCCTCTTTTGCACCCCCCTCCACACCTCTTCTTTATTTTTTTTATCACAATCTTCAAGCACAATTTTTTGATTCACAATTAGGTTATTTTTCATAGATTTGTTAGTGAATAATTGTATTTTATCTAGAAAAGTTTCGGTTGATTGTTTCTATCTTTTTCATTATTTGACTTTGTTAAAGAAATTCTAATTGTTAATCAATTTTTGAGTTTGGTGGCGATATCCGTTTTATGGGTTTGGTGGTGATGAGTGACAGGTGGTAAAAATGAAAAGAGATAATTGAAGGTGGTGAAGAAGAAAAATGTGATATTGATAATGGCGATATTTGGTGTTGGGTGACAAAGAAGAAGAAGAATTGAAGGTGATATAGTGGTGGTGAAGAACAAAATAATAGTGAAGGTGGAGCCGAATATGATTTTCAGATGAAATGAGAATTGAAAATGGGTGGGATTAGTGATGAAGAAGATATAATTATTAGAGAATTAAAATAATTGATTAGGGATTAATTAGTGTAAAATATAGTTAACAAAGAAAAGTTAATTAATAAAGAAAAGAAAAGAAAATTATAATTTATGACATGGCGCTAATGTAGCGCTGATGTGACAGCGAGTGTAATATACCACATAATGTGAGAGTGGTGTTACACGTCTCAGGGTTGTAATAAATTTACTTTTGAGTAGTAAAGGTCTATAATGGGTCACTGTGATAGTATAAGTGTGTAACTGACTTTTCGGACAAGTTCAGGGGAAATTTATGCCTTTTCCCATTTACTTTTTGTACTTACTCTATATTGGACTTCTTTAGCTGAATTCTTTTAAATTTCTTATTGTCATAAGCCTGTATTTTTATTTTTGCTCAAATTAATCATGTATGACTTTATTAAAAAATTCTATCTACTAACAAAAGTTCAAAACTTACCATTGGTGTTTCTAGTTACACTTTTGAAGATTGATTTGTACTTGATGTACGTTATTATTTATTAACACATATTTTCACAAAATTTTAAACATTCTAATGGGTTTATAAAAGTTTGCACGTGTCAAAGTTGGATTACAAAATGCCCTTCACTTAATTTTTACTTAAGAAAAATACATTACTAATCATCATTTTATATTAAAAGTGGAAAGATTTTAAGTTCAAAGCTGCATTACAAAAATGCCCCTCAGTAAGTTTATAATTAAGAAATTCCTTACTAAATTTTTAAATCAAATAAATATGACAATTAAACTACACCAAATACATGATTTCCAACTTATCATTTTCATCTTTTTAATGTGGTTTAATTGTTAGTCCTTTTAACTTTAATGCCCATGAAACATTGAATAATTGTTTTGTCTTCCAAACAAATATTATATCAGAACATTTAAGTGTAAAAATATAAATATACATTTTATAAATATGATAAATTAGAAAAATTAATACAATGGGAGTTGTATAGCCACGGTAGATGAAAAGGCAAATCAATTGCTTCCCTTCAATTATTTCTTTTATATTCATTTGAATTGATTTTCTCTTTTATTGCTTATGAAATAGATGTCTTTTCATTCAAGTTTCCAATACATTTTGTAACACCACGGAAATTTCTAAGCTAAGCCTCGAACCATTCTTTAATTGCCTGTAAAATTTAATCGGGTGATCCTTAAGTTACTCATATGTGTAAATGTCATTTATTTGGTGTTCAAATGGATTGGGATATGATTTGAGGTCACAAGAACCCCCTAGCACAAAATTGAGTGGAAATCTTCATTTCCGATTAAGTTTTGACATAAGATTCTACTTAGGTCAACTTCAAGCAATCATATTTTCCAGCACATAATGAATTAGGAGGCCTATGAACTACCAAATTAAAGGTCTTTGAATCCTCTTTCCAAAGCCACCAAGTTTGTCTCATTTCATGGTTGGAGTAAAACGCTATGACCGTTTTACCAAAGACTGCCAAACCAGGTTCTCTGAGTCTCTGAACGAAGACCCCAATCGATAGGCCGTGGGTTGAACGATGACCTGTCCTATAAGGCCATCGTTAGAGTACTGGGGGTTAACTTTTGGGACCCAAATTCTACGGATCTAACCGACGGGCAGTAGGTGGACCTACTGACCATTGTTTGGACTCATAAATGGACTTTTGAGGCTTAAAAACTCAATATAGAGTCCACGGATGGGATCTATGGTCCGTGGGTCAAACCACAACCCGAGATGGTCCCGTAGATAGTGTTTGACATCGTTTAAAAAGGATAGTTCAGTCTTTTCCCACCCTCTCTAAGCCTAACCCACAACCTTTTTTCACCTAATTAAGGTCTAAATAGTGTCAAAATATTATTTTACGTTCTTTAACACTTCAAAGACTTAGAGCAAGGATTCAAGAGGAGAAAAGCTAGGGTTTTCTATCGTTCTTTGAATTTCATCGGTTTCGCCAAGAACTTTGTTCTTCCCAGGTATGTAAGGCTATCATAGTGATGGACTGAGTTCGTCCTCACGCCCTACATCTACTTTCTATTAGTAAACAATAATCTAGGGTTACATCCTTAGATTTGATAATTCTTGAGATGAGTTCGTTGTTGAATTCTGAGTTGTTATTCCTAATTTTCGAGTTGCTATATATTATGTATTAAGATTCTTGAGTTTATTATTCATGCCTATTTTTCAGCATGAACCCTATTATTTGAAGTATTCACTAAGATATTGATGAGAATCTTTTTAAACGAATAATTATCTTAAATTGATTTTCTCATAAAGTAAAAAGGAATTTTTGAGGAAAGTTTAAAGAGGCATTTTGAGTAAAGCTTAAGGGAATTATTGACTCCCAAATTTATCATTTTTACAGTGAGAAAAGAGAAACTTTGATTTCTAAACAAGTAATGAGTTCAGAGTTAATTTAGAGCAATTACCTCTTTTAAGAGGATAATTGAGCAATTATGTCAAACCAGAGAAAGAGTAATGTTTTTATACATTGAGAAAAGGTAAATATTATTGGGAGTAGTATTGAGCACCGATACGAGGGAGAGTTCAGACAACTCACAACCCCCATAAACCATGTCTTGCCAACATGGGTACATGATAATACTTTTTAGATGAATCCTTAGATCCTTCGGGCATAACTTAGTGGATCCACTTAGTTGAGGTGTTCTATATCCCGACACAATATAGGACAGTTCTGGCAGTGTGGACAAGTCGTTGTGTCATCAGTTAGCTCATAGTGATGGTTGTCAGTTAGAGAATATCCCAATAGAGTTAAAGTGTATTTTTATATATCACCATTTATGTTAAAGTTCAGAGAATGAGAACGTATTTTTGTAAAGTTTTAATGATTTCACTTCCTTGTTTCTTTACATTCAGTCGAGTATATATCTACATCTATTGCAACCTTTTCATTTAGTTGTTTTCTATTTATCTATATTACATACTCGTACATTCAATTTACTGATGTCATTCAACCTGCATCTTTTATGATGCAAATACAAGTGCTCAAGATCATCAACATGTATTTCGTTGAGATCACTTTGCGCTCAGACAACTTTGGTGAGCCTTCTTGGTTTTCAGAGGATTTCACAAATTTACTTTCATGTTATTGTTGAGTTGTCGTGGGTCTTGTCCCGACTTCTATCCTAGTAATAGAGGTTTCATAGATAGTTATTGTTGATGAGTCTATCAGTATTTCCCTTTTGTTTGAAACATTTTGAGATTGTTTTGCAAAGTATTATTATTATTGCACTTATGTATTTTCTGATAGTTGAGTTAAGTATTTACTTGAGTTTGGATGTTATAAATTCTATTTTTAAAGCTTCTTTATTATTGAGTAAGTCTTCCTCTAAATAGTCAGCTAGGCCAAAGGTTTTCTTGGGGATCAGAAATGAAACTTGAGTGTCGACCATGTCAAGGGTGTAGGCTCTGGGATGACAAACTTGGTATCAGGGCACAAAGTTCAAGAGTTCTAGGGTGTCTATGAAGACGTGTTTGTAAAGTCTTGCTTATCGGTGTGAAGTGTGCCACATCGATAATTAGGAGGCTACAACATTTAGGAACATTTCAGTTTCTTCTTACTCCTATTCGTGCGATAGAGTTTAACTCTATAAAAATTTCCTCTAACTCGTGCTTAAGTGTGTCTTTTTAGATCATGCCTCCACATAGAGCTGTTCGAGGATGTCCTACTAGGAGGAATGCTAATCCTCAAGGTCAAGAAGCTCCCAAAACACCAGAAGTGCAACCCCCTCAGGGTGATGTCACCAATGCTAAGTTTAGGAATGCTATTCAAATGTTGACTCAGTTTGTAAAAAATTAGGCTGGTCAATAAGTAGTAGGTCATTTGGATGTGGCTGATACATGTAGGATCCATGAGTTTCTGAGGATGAATTCCTAGAGTTCACAGGGTCGAAGGTCACTGAGGATCCGGAGAATTTTGTTGAAGAACTTCAAAAGGTGTTTGAGGTCATGTGTGTTGCTGATGCAGAGCGTGTGGAGTTGGCTTCTTATCATCTTAAAGGTATTGCTAAGATATGGTATGATCAGTGGAAGAAGAACAGAGCAGGATGATGCACCACCTATGAGTTGGGCTGTGTTGGAAGATGCATTCTTGGGGCGTTTCTTTCCTCGAGAGCTAAGGGAAGCACATGGAAGAGAGTTTCTTAATCTGAAGAAAGATTCTATGAGTGTGCAAGAGTATAGCCTCAAGTTCACCCAACTTTCCCGCTATTTTCCGGAGATGGTGGTTGATATGAGAAGTAGAATGAGTTTGTT
Organism: Solanum acaule; assembly: GCA_036250505.1. Lineage (NCBI taxonomy): Eukaryota > Viridiplantae > Streptophyta > Magnoliopsida > Solanales > Solanaceae > Solanum > Solanum acaule. The sequence goes on from JAJOOR010005616.1 coordinate 30,022, forward strand.
TGTGTCTGGCTATCTCATTTATCTAATAAGGTGGGGAGAACAACTATGTTCATAGGGGACATGGACATATCTAGGCTTATGATTCATGTACAACAAGTAGAGGAGGAGAAGTTGAAAGACAAGGAAGAGTTTTGCAGTAAGAGGGCTAAGACAACAAATCATGAGTCTGGCCAGCAAAAGACTGAAAATGGGCATCAGTCATCTTTCCAGCAAAGGTCATTTGGACCCGCTCCATCATTAGATAGTGCACCTGCACCGAGAAATAGGAATGATCACAGGAATCAAATTTCTTAGAATTTCAGAGCTCAAGGTACTCAGTCGTAGGGTAGTGTGGCATAGGGGTTTCAGATCCCACATTGTGCTAAGTGTGGTAGAACCCATCCAGGAGAATGTCGTGATGGCTTTAATGGCTTCTTCAAGTGTGGTCAGGCAGGTCATTTCATGAGAGAGTGGCCTAAGAACATGCAGGGTAAAGGGGGGAAACAAAGCCTAATCTTCTTTAATGGCTCCAACAGACAGAGCTACTTCGAGAGGAGCTACTTCAGGGACGTGCGGAGGACCAAACCATCCGTGTGCTATGGCTAGTCGCCAGGATCAAGAGAACTCACCAAATGTTGTCACTGGTATGCTTAAAGTATTTTCTATTGATGTGTATGTCTTACTTGATTCGGGTGTGAGTTTATCTTTTGTGACTCCTTATATAGCCATGAAGTTTGGTATTTACCCCGAACAAGTTCTTGAGCCCTTCACTGTTTCCACACCTGTTGGCTACATAAGGAGTCACAAAAGTCTATCGAGATTGTTCTATCTTTGTCTATTACAAATACACTATGAGTGACTTAGTTGAGCTAGACATGGTGGATTTTGATTTCATTCTAGGTATGAACTGGCTTCATGCTTGTTATGTCTCAGTCGATTGTAGAACTCGAGTAGTCAAGTTTCATTTTCTTAATGAGCCAGTTTTAGAGTGGAGGAGTACTTCAGTAGTGCCTAAGGGTTGTTTTATTTCATACCTTAAGGCCAGAAAGTTAGTCTCTAAGGGGTGCATTTATCACTTAGTCTGAGTTAATGACTCTGGTGTTGAGACACAACATATTCAGTCAGTTCCAGTTGTGAGTGAGTTTTTAGGGTTCTTTCCCGACGATCTTACCAGTCCCTCATGAGAGATAAATAGAATTAGGAATAAATATCCTTCCTGATACTCAACCCATTTCCATTCGGCCATATAGAATGACTCCAGATGAGTTAAAAAAGTTAAAAGAGCAGTTGAGAGATCTTTTCGATAAGGGTTTCATCCGACCGAGTGTCTCACCATGGGGCACTCCAATCTTATTCGTGAGAAAGAAAGATGGTTCCCTTAGAATGTGTATCGATTACCGCCAGTTGAACATGGTCACTATAAAGAATAAATATCCCCTTCCGAGAATTCATGACCTTTTCGACCAACTTTAGGGTGCCGCTTATTTCTCTAAGATAGACCTCAGATCTGACTATCATCAGTTGAAAGTGAGAGAAAGTGACATCCCAAAGATAACATTTAGGACCCGTTATGGTCAGTATGAGTTCCTTGCTATGTCCTTTGGTTTGACAAACACTCTTGCAACATTCATGGATCTTATGAACAGAGTCTTTATGCAGTATCTAGATATGTTTGTTATTGTATTCATCGACGACATCTTGATCTACTCGAGGAATGAAGATGATCATGTCAATCATCTTGGAATAGTCCTCCAAAATATCAAAGATCAAGAGTTATATGCCAAGTTTTCTATGCCAAATTTGCAAGATGTTCCTCTATAGATGAAGCATCTGTTACAATTGCTTGCTTTATCGTTTGGGACATCGGGGAGTAGCATAGATTATCTTGAAAGTCAATCTTCAAAGGGTACATATCATGGGATACATGTGTAAAGGATTCATTAGCTGAATTATAGTTCTTATTTGCAGAAGATTTCTTGGAATTGGAGAGCTTAAGTGGAGAAGCTAGAGTCTTCTTGATCTTTTGGGCAACACTGCTTCTGCATTGTGAAGAATTTCTAGAGGACCCTCTCTCCTTTTGGGTTGATGACCCAAAATAGGATATTGATGTGGACGACACTTTAAGTGTTTGTTGTCCCAACATATTGGTCTTACTCCTTGTAAAAGCTCTGAAACCTGTCAGAATTTGTAAACAATAAAATTTATTTTGAGAGAATAATAATCAAGACAAAAATATATAACAACAATCGTATTTATTTGATTTCAAATATGAGCTTAACAATCTGTATGAATCCTCCAATTCACGTTTTTAGTATAAATTCAAGGGCTTGTAAGCTTGATCGTGAATATATTCCTGGACTCAAGGTCCTTTGAGCTTGATTTTGAATATTGACATGTATTACCAAGAGCATTTTAGCTAGTTCTTGAAAATGGTAGTCTTGATATTGAGTTGTTGTTGAACTTAAATGCTTGGGTGTTTGTATTCTTGAACTTGTAACTTGTAGAGAAATATGTTTTGTTAGATCCATGAGCTCTCTGTGGCTTCTCCTTGAATCCTAGTGTTACTTATGAGTTATGAGCACACTATTTGAAGTTGTAGAATGGAGGAGTTACAATAAAAACAAACATCTCTTCACCCCATCAGATTAAACTGACATGGCATATTGAGTTTTAACTAAGTTGGCTCTTCATTTGTAGCTCAAATCAATGGACTACTCCAATGAAATTAAAAGTTAATTAAATCCATATTTTTTCGACTTAAATATTAATCTAACAATATTAATTCATAATATGTATTTGGATTGATATATATTGAATTTAATATAATATAAATAATTTTATAAACTTATATTTAATTATCATTAAATGATTACAATGAAATTACAAAATCATATACTCATTATGTAAGTATTAAATGTCTGTAAGCTACATTTAAATACTTGCATGAATCTCATATTTGGTACATCTCAATGAATTGCATTAGTCTCTTTTATTAGACTTTTTTCTTTTATTTTAATGATGAATTGAATTAATGTCATTTTTGACTTTTCTCTTATATTTTAATGAATTGCATTAATTTTATATTTGTGTTTTCTCTTTTATTTTAATGAATTGCATTGATCTTATATTTGACTTTTCTCTTTTATTTTATGAATTGCATTAATTTCACATTTGACTGTTTTTCTTTGATTTTGATGAATTGCATTAGTCTCATATTTGACTTTCCTCTTTTACATTTACAAAAAAATCAAAATATATAAATTGCATTAATCTCATATTTGATACTTTTTAAAGCTATAAAAGCATGTTAGAGGGTGCAGAGAAATGAAAAGGTAAAAAAATGACAAAGTCTTTGCACTCTTCATTGTTCTTTCTCTCCTTTGTAGTAGCACTTTTTGGAATTCTCCCAAATGTGAAAGGAAACATACTTGATGACATTTGTCCCGAAAGCTTCATTCCACCACTTTGTTTTCAGATGCTTCGAAATGACCCCTTTGTCTCTAAAGGAGATATTCATGGTCTTCTCTCTACTGTTCTTCATATAGCACAAGATAATACCACATCTACCTATAAGTTGGTTAAATCGATTCTTAAATAACCCATCAAATATCCCAACGTGAAAGCCAAAATGACCAATTGCTTGAGAAATTACAATGATGTCATTGACTATCTTAATCGTTCTAATGATTTCTATAAATCTGTAGATTATAAAAACACAAGCTTGTATTCATCTCTTGCAGTGTATGAATCTCTTTCTTTCAACCATGGTTTTAATGAAATACCATCCCAGCTTAAACCACTCAGCAAAGCGGTCCAAAAGTTCTCAAATCTTTTGGCTCGTATAGCCAATAATCTCAAATAATCTTGTCATTTTACATGATGCCTTATGTTTCACTTCATATTACATTACATGAATGAATTCATGTTCTGAATTGAAATATATATAAATTTTTTTTCATATTGCGCAATGTAATTTTTGATGAATATCATTCAATTCACCATTATATATGTGTTACCTTAAAATGTGTATGGGGCTAGGCGACTAACTGTACTTGAAGGGGTAAAGTGAAATTTCAATCAACACTTAAAATCTAAACCAACTTCATATGTAATTTTAAAATCTATTTTTCAAATATTTTAGATAAAAAATTATTACTTAAACTCTCCAGGGGATAACCTTTTTTTTTTTTTATGTTCATAGTTATATCCTCTGCAACAATTTTTGGGATAGACATTCACGGAAAATGAAAAAAGCCCTTTATCGGATTGGAAGCGATGACTTAAGCCTCTTTCTTCTTCTTCTGATAGGGAGTTTAAAGACCCCGACTCTTTAGTTTATTTAAGTTCTAATTTGGAAAATTCATAATAGATTTCTTTGAAAAAATCAATTATCAATTTAACGTAAGATTTTATCAATCTCAATTTTGAGAGCATCCTTTTAGGGATGAAAACAATATATGCATTGTCAACATAATTCTATAAGTAATACATTGAAAAATTTAGTTCAAAATAATGGTAATTAGTAAGCATAGAATATAATTCAATAGGTTTATAACTTGAGATACCCCATTTAATGTTTGCTGAAATACTTGAAATCTTGAAGAAATCAAATTTTTTTTTTTGCAATTCACCCTCACCAATATTTTTCTACTATTGATTATTATTTTAGATAAAAAATTATAATGACTCTCTAGGAAATTTACTTGTACATGTGTATTTTAACAGTTTAAAGCTTTCTTATAGAAAATCAAAGTCATTTATGACTTGCTGGGACTGACATTTTTGTCACCAAGTCATTCATTTTTGTTTGATCAAGTTATTTGAATTTCAGAGGTTTTGAAAATTGAGAGGTTAACTTTGATCCAAATATCAGATAATTGAGCTTTGCTTGTAATTATGATGGATCCTTTACCTGAAACATAAAGTTTGGCCTTGAAAGACCTTTGGTTCAGGTCCCAAGGCTTCTAGACTCATTTCAAACAATCTTATTGATTTTTTCTAAACAGAGTCTTCGGTATGGGACCCTCTTTTTATCGAAATGACCTCCAGTGGATGTTTAAAAACATTTATTGTGTCCAAAATGTATCTTAGAATAATTTTCTTATGTAACACCTCAGAAATCAAAAAAATTCTTTGAAAGGAAAAATTGTAAAATTTGTACAGGTGTCAGTTTCATTGAGTCGTTCTATGGGTTGTAAGAAAGTTGTCATAGGAACTGGGAAGGATTTGGATTAATGTTAAGTCTCGGATGGAGTTATAAGATTTAATCGAATGGTTCGTAATAGTTCCTATGGGCTGCAGTAAGTGCTCTTAGAAGAGATTCAAAAGTTGTAATTTTGAGACCTCAAATCTTGCGGTTTCTTTGTACGGTTTGTAGAAAATGTTATGGGATTTAGAAGGTGTCCATAGAAGAATTATATACTTGGTGAAATTTATGATGTTAAACCTACGGGTTGTAGAATATATTACGGGTCATAGCGATGGTTTCATAAAAGTTAGTTGGACTTACTGGTTTTGGTACCTCATCCTACGGACAAAGAATACAGGATGTAGGAAATATTACAGTCCGTAGAAGGTAACCATGGAAAGTGCTTTGACTTAGGGTATATTTAGGACATTGGTTCTATGGGCTTTATCTAAGATCCGTAGAAAGTATGTCGGTCTATGGAACAATTCAGTGGAAATTGTTTTGAAAGTTGGTCTCTAATATTTGGTTCTACAAGTCAATAATATGATCCATAGAAGTTTCTACAAACCATTGAGTGAACCCGTAGAACGTGTTCGACAGTTATTTTCAAGCTTGCTTGAGACTTCTCCTATCTATTTAATACCTAAACTATGTCATTCCTAGACTATTCTAGGACCCAATAACCGGAAAGTAACTTGAAAATATCAATCCTTTCAATGTATTACTTGGCATACATAAGGGAAGATTTGGTGGAGACTTTGTACATATACTTGATGTCCCTTCAATGAACTTCTTGAAATGACCAAGTGATATCATCCCGTAAGAAGAAAATAGCATCCCTTTGGTAGGTCCTATTTATTTCACATGTTTTTCAATATTCAATACTTATTCAAAGTGCATGGATGGACTCTCCATATAATAATCCATTCATCCTATCCATCAAATTATTAATCCAAGACTCTAGGTTTTGTATATGCTTTGTCAATCATTCAACTATCTTTCCCAGGTTTGCAAGTTGTTCCTCTATGGATGAATCATCAGTTACAATTGCTTGCCTAATCGTTTGGGACATCGGGGATAAGCATAGATTATCTTGCCAGTCAATATTCAAAGGGTACATATCATAGGATGCATGTGTAGAGGATTCATTGGCTGAATTATAGTTCTTATTTGAAGAAGATTTCTTGGAATTGGAGAGCTGAAGTGGAGCTAGAGTGTTCTTGATCTTTTGGGCAACACTGCTTCTTCCTTGTTAAGAATTTCTATAGGACTCTTGCTCCTTTTGGGTTGACGACCCAAAGTAGGATATTGATGTGGATGAAACTTGAAGTGTTTGTCGTCCCAACATACTGGTGTTACTTCTTGTAAAAACTCTTAAACTTCCAAAGGTAACACTAAGGACTCGTTTACTTTAGCAGAGAACATCGAGTTAACAGGCTAAGAAGCATTAGAGGAAGGTTATATTCTTGGTAGCCATTTTGATGTTCTATAATTTTTGAATAGTTGATATGAGAGGTTTAGATTCTCCCATAAGGCCTGGAAGAATTTGTAGGCAGTAAAATTTGTTTTGAGAGAATAATATTCAAGACTAAAATTTATCACAAAAATCATATTTATTTGATTTAAATATAAGCTCTACAATCTGTATGAATCCTCCAATTCATGTTGTTAATATGAATTTAAGGGCTTCTAAGCTTGATTGTGAATATTGAATATGTTCTTGGACTCAAGGGACTTTGGGCATGACCTTGAATATTGATGAACTTGATCTTGACTTGTACTACCAAGAGCTTTAGATCTTGTTCTTGAACTTAAATCTTTGAGTGTTTGTATTCTTGAACTTGTAACTTGTAGAGAAATATGTTTTGTTCGATCCATGAGCTCTCTCTGGCTTCTCATTGAATCCTAGTGTGACTTATGAGTTATGAGCACACTGTTTGAAGTTGTAGAACAGAGAAGTTACAATAAAAAGAAACTTTCATTCACACCATCAGATTTAACAGACATGACTTATTGGGTTTTAACTAACTTGGCTCTTCATTTGTAGCCCAAATCGATGTACTACTCGAATGAAATTGAAATTTAATTAAATCCATACTTTTAGGACTTAAACAATTAATCTAAGGATATTAATTCATAATATGTATTTGGATTGACATATATTGAATTTAATATAATTTAAATGATTTTATAAACTTATATTTAATAATTTTTAAATGAATTCAATGTAATTATAAAATCATAACCAATTATGTAAGTATTAAATGTGTGTAAGCTACATTTAAATACTTGCATGAATCTCATATTTGGTACATCTCAATGAATTGCATTAGTCTGTTTTATTTGACTTTTCTCTTTTATTTAAATGATGAATTAAATTAATGTCATATTTGACTTTTCTCTTATATTTTAATGAATTGCATTAATTTTATATTTGTCTTTTCTCTTTTATTTTTATGAATTGCATTGACTCATTTTTGACTTTTCTCTTTTATTTTAATGAATTGCATTAATTTCATATTTGACAGTTTTTCTTTTAATTTAATGAATTGCATTAGTCTCATATTTGACTTTCCTCTTTTACATTTACAAAAAAAAAATAAAAAAAAAATATGAATTTCATTAATCTCATATTTGATACTTTTTAAAGCTATAAAAGCATGCTAGAGGGTGCAGAGAAATGAAAAGGTAAAAAAATGACAAAGTCTTTGTACTCTTCATTGTTCTTTCTCTACTTTGTAGTAGCACTTTTTGGAATTCTTCCAAATGTGAAGGGAAACATACTTGATGACATTTGTCCCGGAAGCTTCATTCCTCCACTTTGTTTTCAGATGCTTCAAAATGACCCCTCTGTCTCTAAAGGAGATATTCATGGTCTTCTCTCTACTGTTCTTCATATAGCACAAGATAATACCACATCTACCTATAAGTTGGTTAAATCAATTCTTAAACAACCCATTAAAGATCCCAAGGTGAAAGTCCAAATGATCAATTGCTTGAGAAATTACAATGATGCCGTTGATTATCTTAATCGTTCTAATGATTTCTATAAGTTTGGTGATTATAAAAACACGAGCTTGTATTCATCTCTTGCAGAGAATGAATCTCTTTTATGCAACCATGGTTTTGATGAAGTACCATCCCAGCTCAATCCACTCAGCGAAGCAGTCCAAGAGTTCTCTAATCTTTCGGCTCGTATAGCCGATAATCTCAAATAATCTAGTCATTTTACATGATGCCTTATGTTTCACTTCATATTACATTACATGGATGAATTAATGTTCTGAATTTAAATATATATAAAATATTTTTTTCTTACTGTGCAATGTAATTTTTGATGAAAGTCATTCAATTCACCATTATATATGTGTTACCTAAAAATGTGTATGGGGTTGGGCGACTAACCATACTTGAAGGCATAAAGTGAAACTTCAATCAGCACTTAAAATCTAAACCAACTTCATATGTAATTTTAAAATCTATTTTTCAAATATTTTAGAAAGAAAAATTATTACTTAAACTCTCCAGGCGATAACCTTTTTGTTCATATTCATATTTATTTCCTGTGCAACAATTTTTGGGACAGACATTCATGGAAAATGAAAAGAGCCCTTTATTGGATTGGAAGCGATGACTTAAGCCTCTTTCTTCTTCTGATAGGGCAGTTAAAGAGCATGAATCTTTAGTTTATTTAATTTCTAATTTGGAAAATTTATAATAGATTTCTTTGAAAAAATTAATTATCAATTTAACGTAAGATTTTATCAATTTCAATTTTGAGATCATCCTTTTAGGGATGAAAACAATATATGCATTGTTAACATAATTCTATAAGTAATACATTGAAAAATTTAGTTCAAAATAATAGTAATTAATATCCATGGAATATAATTCAATAGGTTTATAACTTGAGCTACCCACTTAATGTTTGCTGAAAAACTTGAAATCTTGAAGAAATCAAAAATAGAATTTGTAATTCACCCTCATCAATATTTTCCTACTCTTGAATATTAGTTTAAATAAAAAAAATTATAACGACTCTCTAGGAAATTTACTTGTATATGTGTATTTTAACTGTTTAGAGCTTTTTTTATAGAAAATCAAAGTCATTTATGACTTGCTGGGACTGACAGTTTTGTCACCTAGTCATTCGTTTGTTTTTTTATCAAGTTATTTGTATTCCAGAGCCTTTGAAAATTGAATGGTTAAATTTTATCAAAATATCATATAGTTGAGATTTGAATGTAATTATGCTGGACCCTTTAGCTGAAACATAAAGTTTGGCCTTGAAGGACCTTTGGTTCAGGTCCCGAGGCTTCTAGACTAATTTCAAACAACCTTATTGATTTTGGCTAAATAAAGTATTCAGTGTGGGACCCATTTTTTTTATCGAAAAGACCTCCGTTGGATGTTTAAAAACATTTACTGTGTCCGAAATGTATCTTAGAATAATTTATTTATGTAACACCTCAGAAATAAAAAAAATTATTTGAAAGGAAAAATTGCAAAAATTGTACTGGTGTCAGTTTCTATGAGTCATCGTATGGGTTGTAAGAAAGTTGTCATAGAAACTGGGATGGATTTGGAATACTGTTAAGTCCCAGATGGAGTTATAAGATTTAATCGAATGGTTCGTAATAATTCCTATAGGCCGTAGTAAGTGCTCGTAGAAGATATTCAAAGGTTGTAATTTTGAGACCTCAACTCCTGTGGTTTCTTTGTATGGTTTGTAGAAAATATTACCGGATTTAGAAGGTGTCTATAGAAGAATTATAATCTTGGTGAAATTTGTGACTTTGAACCTACGAGTTGTAGAATATATTACTGGTCATAGCGATGGTTTCGTAAAAGTTAGTTGGACTTACTGGTTTTGGTACCTCATCCTACAGAAAAAAGAATACGGGTTGTAGGAAATAGTACAGTCCGTAGAAGGTAATCGTGGAAAGTGTTTTGACTTAAGGTATATTTGGGACATTGGTTCTATGGGTTTAGTCTAAGATCCATAGAAAGTTTGACGAACTGTGGAAGCATTCAGTGGAAATTGTTCTGAAAGTTGGTCTCTAATACTTGGTTCTACGAGTCAATAATATGATCCATAGAAGTTTCTACAAACCATTGAGTGAACCCGTAGAACTTGTTCGACAGTTAGTTTCAAGCTTGCTTGAGACTTCTCCTATCTATTTAATACCTAAACTATGTCATTTCTAGACTATTCTAGGACCAAATAACTGGAAAGTAACTTGAAAGTATCAATCCTTGCAATGTATTACTTGGCATACATAAGGGGAGATTCGGTGGAGACTTTGTACATATATTTTAAGTCCCTTTAATGAACTCTATTAAATGACCGAGTGAGATCATCCATGTAGAAGAAAATAACATCCCTTTGACATGTGTTGTTTGCTTCACATATTTTTCAATCTCTTCAACTTCAATACCAATTCAAGGCGCATGAATGGACTCTCTATATAATAATCCATTCATCCTATCCATCAAATTATTAATCCAAGACTCTAGGTTTTGTATATGCTTTGTCAATCATTCAATTATCTTTGCTAGGTTTGCAAGTCGTTCCTTTATGGCTGAAGCATCAGTTACAATTGCTTGCTTGATCGATTGGGACATAGGGGAGTAACATAGATTATCTTACAAGTCAATCTTTAGAGGGTACATATCATTGGATGCATGTGTAGAGGATTCATTGGCTGAATTATAGTTCTTATTTGCAGAAGATTTCTTGGAATTGGAGAGCTTAACTGGAGCTAGAGTCTTCTTGATCTTTTTGGAAACATTGGTTCTTCTTTGTGAAGAATTTCTAGAGGACCCTTTATCCTTTTGGGTTGACGACCCAAAATAGGAAATTGATGTGGACGACACTTTAAGTGTTTGTTGTCCTAACATATTGGTCTGACTCCTTGTAAAAGCTCTGAAACCTGTCAGAATAGTCGTATTTATTTGATTTCAAATATGAGCTTAACAATCTGTATGAATCCTCCAATTCACGTTTTTAGTATAAATTCAAGGGCTTGTAAGCTTGATCGTGAATATATTCCTGGACCTAAGGTCCTTTGAGCTTGATCTTGAATATTGACGTGTACTACCAACAACTTTTGAGCTAGTTCTTGAAAATGGTAGTCTTGATATTGAGTTGTTGTTGAACTTAAATGCTTGGGTGTTTGTATTCTTGAACTTGTAACTTGTAGAGAAATATGTTTTGTTTGATCCATGAGCTCTCTGTGGCTTCTCCTTGAATCCTAGTGTTAATTATGAGTTATGAGCACACTGTTTGAAGTTGTAGAATAGAGGAGTTACAATAAAAACAAAGATCTCTTCACCTTATCAAATTGAACTGACATGGCTTATTGAGTTTTAACTAAGTTGGCTCTTCATTTGTAGCCCAAATCAATGGACTACTCCAATGAAATTAAAATTTAATCAAAACCATATTATTTGGATTTAAATATTAATCTAACAATATTAATTCATAATATGTATTTGGACTGATATATATTAAATTTAATATAATTTAAATAATTTATAAACTTATATTTAATTATCATTAAATGATTACAATGAAATTACAAAATCATATACTCATTATGTAAGTATTAAATGTCTGTAAGCTACATTTAAATACTTGCATGAATCTCATATTTGGTACATCTCAATGAATTGCATTAGTCTCTTTTATTAGACTTTTTTCTTTTATTTTAATGATGAATTGAATTAATGTCATTTTTGACTTTTCTCTTATATTTTAATGAATTGCATTAATTTTATATTTGTGTTTTCTCTTTTATTTTAATGAATTGCATTGATCTTATATTTGACTTTTCTCTTTTATTTTATGAATTGCATTAATTTCACATTTGACTGTTTTTCTTTGATTTTGATGAATTGCATTAGTCTCATATTTGACTTTCCTCTTTTACATTTACAAAAA
>JAJOOR010005617.1:0-43533 GCA_036250505.1 Solanum acaule
AGTCTAAAGCAACTATCTCTACTCGGTCCCGTTCAATACATACAAAATGCACTAGCACAAGAAGTTGGAACTATACCATTCCCATAATCAAGATAAACAACATATAATCTTGTGCTACAATCGTACCGATGGCATGTCCAATTTCCATCTTAGATTGTGAACAAAAAAACTTTATACTTATAAGAAACGATGATTTAATCCTTTGTGTATAAGCTTAAACTCTATACACTAAATCATCTATTATATAAGTAAACAAGAACCATAAACGAATATATGATCTATTAAAATAAATAAAAAATTATTCTATAATAAATACTATATCTAAACACGTGGTTAATAGTATATATCCCAACAATTGGAATGTACGATTTTTTTTCTTATAAAATGTTTATTGAGATAGTATTATAGTAAAAAATAAAATGGTCTTTCAAGGTCATTTTTGTAATCAAACTTTAAGTTTAGAATCTTTCCACTTTAAATTTAACTAGATTCACCGCATGTGCGGTTCACGTTATGCCTAGTCTCCAGATCCATACACCCATAAAATTGTATCTGTAAGGTATATTTCATGAGTATGAAATATAGGTTTTTCAATAAGTTTTCATCACGCCAGACTTAATGTCTGGCTTAGGTTTGCTTCTTGTTTGTAGGAAAGATATCAAAGAACGTCTAATTCAAACTTTCTTATTAATTGTACAGTGTTTTGTAGGCGTACGCTATAGCCAGTTTGTTAGTAAGTAATTGAGCAAGAATTAACACTTTGCCCTCTTTGTTATGTCGTGTCCTAAAATACATGTCCCCTTCAAACAATCCCAAATCATTGTAGCCAAAATTTAAATAAAATATTATACACAAAAATAACGTCTTCCTTCGTAGTTCTCTGGTATTGTTCATATCATCTTATCTTCCCTCGAGCCTATGAATACAACCAATTAAACTTTCATGTGCTTCCTATTGTGTATTATGTTTTCTCCTATTTCATTACTTCCAAACTTGGTATGTATTGCGATCCTATCTTTTGCATCTGTTTGTTGAGTGACGTCTGAAATTTAATAGCTCGTCAAAATATGTTTCACCGCCATGTTGGACATTTTCCATTTTGCTGGTTCTTCATGGAACATGGGATAGTAGGATGGATTAGTCTTATTCATGCCCAAGAATTGTCAAAAATAGAACATCAATATGAACATGTCAATGACTGGGGAAAATGTCGATCAAACAAAGGCCATTTGGTTTGTTTTGTTGCATGTTACATATATTATAGTTTGGTTGAGGAATCCTATGTTTACAATAACTAGTAGAGTATATATTAGAAGGGCTGAATAACATTTGGTGCATTTGTGTTGTGGAAAATACACTTAAGAAGTGTTATACCTAAGATGGAATGTTTCGATGAGGGAAATTAATTTCCAAATGGCATACATGCTATACCATAATATTTGTATAAAATCAAATATTTTGGCATTCATTCATTGTATAGTGTGTATTTTGCACACTTAAACCCATCAATTATCTGCAGGATTAGTTGTATGTGTTCTTTAGACGTTTAATACATCAGAGGAATCTTGTTAGTCATAAATTTTGAGGGGTCAAACATGGACGTAATATTAACTATGAACGATTATTTTGATAACTATCCAAAGTATGGAAATATTGAAAGTCGTTAAGCCTGAACAATCACTTACTTTTTCACTCGATCAGCATCGTTGAGCAAATTTTTAAAGTCAATGTGTACTTCTATGATACACATGTCCATATCAACAAAAATATTTTCAATTTCCGTTTCTCATTCTTCTTTCTCCGTAGGTAGAGGTTCCTCGTATTCAAAATTGAATACTAAAGGAAGTGTTTAATCCAAAGGAACCAACAAGTTCTTGGACAAAACTTTTTCCTCTTGTCACCTCCAGAATGTTCCACATCCTTCTTTTCCTTCCACTATTAAAAGCTTCTCCAACATTCACATTCGTAGGATATTCCTCCTATCAACTTCAAAGTCCTCTCAAACTCCTTGTCATCGCTTAGAAGAATCGGGCCTTTGTTGTTCTTTCCACCATCAACAACAAGTGGAGGACTCCCCAATTGGAGATCCACAAACATAGGCCATTCCGTGTAAGTTCCATTGTCCACCCAAGATACACATCCACCTTCACAATATGAGATTTCGCTTTGCTAGACTCGGGACGGTTACAATGTCGACACAGGCTTCTTGAAATAGAGGAATCCCCTTAATCCATAAATATGCACCTGAGTCAAATTGCACAACCATTAGCACACTGAAAATACAATCAGAATATAATTTAGTTTGTTTTAAAAGACAAATATTTTTAGTAAGGGCTACAACTATTTTGAGAAACAGGAAGTAGTACATAAGGAATAGTGTGAAACACTATTGTGACAAAAATGTCATAATTCAAAACATAATAACAAAGGATAATAGCATGCATGGTATTGAATTTATTGATAAATTTTGATTTTGGTTACTTGCGAAATATATGTAACTAAGACAAATAATTTCACACAATAATGTAAGTTTAGTGATTAATATACACATTAAAGTTTATTCAAGTAGTCAACTAACTTTTTTATAATTAATTTTATATTAAAATATAAAATATCCGATTGTGTCATTACATTGGTAAAACCAAAACTAACACTTGAATTACAACGTAGGGTGTGTTTCCATGGAAGGAAAACGTGTTACATAAAAAATATTCTCTAGAAAAATAAATGAGTTTCTTATTTATTTTCATCTATTAAGAAAAATGCATGATTAGCTTATTTTTCATTTGGGCTAGGTTCGGAAGGGTAAAAAATATGGGTGGGGTAATTTATTAAAGTTACGAACATTTTGAAATTTTTTTAGGATTTTTTTAATGTAGTAAAATATATTTGTTAACAAACATGGTAAATAAGAAGCATTAGTTTGCCGATGGGGTATATATGCGCCATTTTTTTAGCAAGGGTTATATCCGCTGTACATCGCAAAGTTTGGGGCAAATTGTAGGGTTAAGACTAACATAAATGAATTGTAAATACTTCAGTTATCATAAATAACATACATCAATTAGTAGGGTTGTTTATTTCCTTCTTGATCCAAATCTCTTTCGAAGTTGAAAATCTAATGGGTCAACTCCAAATCTTCCTATCTTCATTACATCAACAAAAGAAAAGATGTTCTGGTGGGGGCATTTATTTTCTATTATTTTCCTCTATGGTAGATTAGCTGGGATACGGACGAGGTACTAGTTTATGCTATGGAGGATGTAAGTGATTCAAGTAGGCTCTCTCACATTGATAGTTAGGAAACCCTTGTGATTACCTCTCAAAACGAGCCTAAATTTGGGCATGTCAAGTTGGTCTTCTTGTGGTTGGCTATTCATTGTAAGGCCCGTTGACCTGTCTAGGTATATTTTTCATGATATATGGGACTCACAATGAGAAGTCCACAACAATAAGATCAACTTGATAGGGCAAAATTTAGGCTCGTGTCATCAGGTAATCATAAGAGTTTCCTAACTATAAATGTGAGAGAGCCTACTTGAATCACTTACATCAGCCGTAACATAAACTAGCACCTCTCAGGTCTCCGACCAATCTATCATAGAGGACAACAATAGAAAATAAATCCCCCCAACCAGAACATCTTTTCTTCTTTGATGTAATATATATAGGAAGATGTAGAGAGGATATACCCCTTGTTAAAAAATATGGTACATATATACGCCATCTAACTAATGATTTTTATTTAACATGTTCTTTCACAAATCTATTTTACTAAATTGAAACAAGAATCCAAAAAATATTTTTTAATATTCCAAAAATGTTACCCCTCCAGATCTAACCCAAATGAAAAATAATCCAATCATGTATTTTTCAGAACACAAGAAAATAAATAAGAAATTCATTTATTTTTCTAGAAAATATGTTTTCATGCAACACATTTTCCTTCCTTAGAAACACACCTTGCATTGTAATTCATGTTTCACCTTTTGGTTTACCAATGTAATGACACAATCAAATATTTTATATTTTAAAATAAAATTAATTATAAAAATTAGTTGACTGCATGAATAAACTTTAATGTGTATATAAATCACTAAAATTGTATTATTATTTCAATTTATTTGTCTTAGTTACATATTTCGCAAGTACCAAAATCAAAATTTATCAATAAATTCAATACCATATGTGTTATTATCCTTTATAATTAAGTTTTGAATTATGACATTTTGACCACAACAGTGTTTCACACTATTCTTTTAGTACTACTTCCTTTTTCTCAAAAAACTTGTCGCCCTTAAAAAAATATTTGTCCTTTAAAAAGACTAAATAATTTTCTGAATGTATTATAGTGTGCTAATGGTTGTGCAGTTTGACTCAGGTGCATATGAATGGGTTCAGGGGATGCCTCTATTTCAAGAAGCTTGTGTCCACATTGTAACCATCTTGAGTCTAGCAAAGGGGAATTCCAAAATTGTGAGGGGGTGTGTAACTTTGGTGGACAATAAAACTCACACGGAATGGCCTATCTTTGTGGATCTCCAATTGGGGAGTCCTCCACTTGCCGTTGACAGTGAAAATCACAACAAAGTCCCGATTCTTCTATCTGATGATGAGGAGTCTGAGAGGACTGTGAAATTGATTGGAAAAATATTCTTGAAGATTTTGATTATCCTACGAATGTTCATATAGGAGAAGATGTTCAAATTTGAATGAAAAGAAGGATTGGGGAGCCTTTTGGAGGTGACAAGATGAAGGAGATCAATTTAGGATTTTGTAGGTTCCTATCTAAGGAACACTTCATTTGGTATTCAAGTTTGAAGACAAGGAACCTCTACCTCTGGAGAAAGAAGAATGGGAATAGGAAATTGACAATCTTTTTGTTGATACGGACATGCGTATCATGGAAGTACAAGTTGGATTTACAATTTCACCTGTTTCGGCAATATAGAGTGAAAAACTAAGTGATTATCAGATAGGGAACCACCAACTGGATCTAGATGAAAAAATTGGACTCGTCTGTTTAGTTTGTTTGATTTTTGAGGTCAATTACATATTCCCTATATTTGTACGTATACGGTTTTGGACTCATCTGTTTAGTTAGTATTTGATAAGACAAAACTCATATACTTATAAAAGGAGGGAATGTGTACTTTTTCTCCAAATGGACAGATGAACAAACTAAACAGATGGGTCCAATTCATTCCTCTAGATCTAGATGGTGGTTCCCTATATGACTTAATAGTCCACTCTGCATCGAAGAAACTGATTGTTTCGTAAGAAAACCTGTGATTCCAAGACAGATATGGGTATTTCAACAAAAATATCTTCAATTTCCTTTTCCCCTTCTTTATCCGGGGGAATAGTTTCCTCATTTTTAAATCAGAATATTAAAGGAAGTGTTTCATTGACCAAAACATGTTCCTTCCTTTCTGGAGTACTGAGTTTATTATGATCATCAATATTTTTTATTGAATCAACAATAAACTTCAGAAACTCAGTCTCTTCAATAATTTTCTTCAAAACTCTATTCTAACCAGAATGTCATCATTCAAAACTTAATTACAAAGGATAATATTGTATGTTTGGTAGTTGAGTTAGTGACAATTTTTTTATTTTAATACTTGTGATATATGACTCGGTATATTTGATTTTTTACTAATAAAAAATATTCTTTTATAGAAAATATGTCATATTTGGACTACTTCTAGATGTATTATCATCAAATATTGAAGTAATAATGCAAGTTTAACATAACAAATGAATAATTAAATGATGATACAGACTTAAAAAATTGGAATAATCTATTCAATTTGTTCACATGTGATTTTGTAGGTCAAGTACATCATTCCTAATTTTGTAAGTATACGAGTTTTGTTATCTCTCACACACTTTTTTTGTTATTTTTTCTACTGCACACATGTTCTACTTAATCTAAGTTTATGAAATTATTTTCTATAACATTGACATGCCAATTAAACAAGCATGCTCTTCGGTTTATATTTTGTTCACTCTTTCAAGTTTCAACTTATGTGTCATTTGCAGGCTATCAGATCTCGAAGAGGGCATGGATGAAAATATTTCAGAGAGTCGTCATCACTCTTGGATATTGATGGCTTCAGAGCTTCTGATTCTTCTGCAGACAATGATTCTCCTATTTATGGAGAAGGTTATGTGTGGGATTTAAACTCCCCAAATGCCAAAGCGACTTTGTATCCTCATCGTGGAGGATTTGAGTTCATGTGGAAAGCACTACTAGAGATATAACTCTTGAGAGACTGAGAGATTCCCTATCTACTAGTGAGGGAGGATCCATAATATCACATCCACCTTGCATCAGAAAAAACCCAACCCACCATAGTATTTCTTTAGTTATTTCTAAAGATGTTTCCAAAGTATCGGCCTGTAATCAGTTCTCCATTCAGTTTGCTACTTAACTGTGCAGCCGTGTTCAAGAAATAGGAGGTGGACATTCCCTTCTGCATAGAAGAATGATGTCCACCTCCCATTTCATAAACTCGGCTTCCTAGTTAGGAAGAAATTTGGAAGGATCTATGATTACATGCCAACAGTGTGGGAAGAGCTTCAGAAATGAATGAAGAAACACTATGGTGAGTCAGGTGTTTCCGATTCCAGGTGGGGGTGAGATAATGCATCTTAGCTTCCCTTACTCTCAGATATGGGCTCTCTAAACCTCTCAAGAGTCATATCTCTAGTAATGTAGTTCCACATGAAATCAAAGCCTCCATGTTAATGAGAATACATTGTCGCTTTGGAACTTTTTGAACTAAATCCAACACGACTCCTTGTCCATAAATAGGAAAATCGCGGACTGTAGAAGAATCAGAAACTCTGATGGCGTCAACATCCAAGAGTAATGGCGACTCTCCAAAATATTTTCTTGAATACCTCCCTCTAGTTCTCTAAGCATGCAGATGACACATAAGTTCAAGAACAATAAAAAACAGATGCGTCCAATTTGTGACAATCACTCTGCAGCAATAAAACTGATTGATTCGTAAAGCCAATATGTGATTGCAAGAAATACATGTACCATTTCAACAAAAAGATCTTCAATTTTCTTTTTTTCCATTCTTTTTTTTTCTGGGAGAAGAGGTTCCTTGTCTTCAAATCGAAATATTAACTACTTTATGTACTTGTATTTTAATTAGAGTTATAGTTCTTAGACATCGAAACTCAACCAAATAATCTACTATCAACTCATTTAGGTGTATTCACTGTGTCAAACTGACGAATCTATGTCTTCTAAAGCCTTTTGGCCCAATAAGAAAATATCACCATAATTCGTTGTCGGCACTTGGGCGTCGAATTAATTTATTCATTCATTCATCAAAAACAATCTTTATGAAAGAACCTTAGTACACAATGATTACCCCTTCATGAAAAGATTTTAATATAAAGAATTTGATATCATCATTTCTACTCTAAGACCTAATTTGTTTGCAGCTAATGGTGTTCCGAATTTGAATGATTCAGACATTAGGCCATTAGTTGTGTTTTTTAATATAAAAATCTCTTAATGGGTTTGAAAAGGTCTGAATGAATCATATATGTAACAAATTCTTATTCTCATTCAAACTCTTTTAAAGACACTTCTATTTTCAGAAAAAAAATTGTGCTCCAGATTTTTTTCTTCAAAATAAAATAAACTTCAAGTGTCTTTCATTCTCCAACTTTATTATTTATCAAAATTATTTTCCTTAAAATTTTAATTTTTGTTCTTACTACTTGTTTGTCAAGAATTGATAAAATTTATTTTTAAAAAATTATTTGAGTAAAGTGCAAAGCAACATCATAAATATGTGTTGTTGAAATCGGACTATGGTGCCTTTATAAATTTGTTTGAAATCATTTGAATGTATCATATTCATTATTTATTTTAGAAAAGTGTACATGGGCAAACACATTATAGAACGTAGAGATATTTCACCTATGTATTTAAGATTAGTTTGTGTTGAATATTTGTTTTCAAAAAATGATGACTAACTTTTTTTTTAACAATTATTTTTATTTTTATAATTTATATATGTAATTCATGTAGTTCCATTTTATCAAACTTAAAATATTTATTTATAATTCAAACATCTTAACATTTATCAAAGAATGCCATTTTTTTCAAATATCTTGTAAATGTAATATTTAACTACTATTTTATTTGAATTATAATAGTCATTGTGTTTGTATATATATATATATATACATATTCTAACTTAAAAGTATGAACTCTCTAACTTGAATATAATGTTAAATTAGGCCAAAGCTACACCCCAGATTTTTTTTCGAATTGAGACTCGAACCATCCTTCGTTGTGAGTAGGATTTTACCAAGGATTTTAAAATTTCTTAAGTATTAAGGTCAGGTTACTAGATGTAGCACATTGAGTTCCAAGAAGAACTAAAGAGAGTTTAGTCAACTCATTCCTAAGTTCTTCTAGGTTATGGGTCAACTTCAAACAACTATAACTTTATATACATGATGAGTTAGGTGGGCTACAAGGTACCCAATGAAAGGTCTCTGAATTATCTTTCCAACGCCGCCGAGTTTGCTAAGTTTGGAGTTTGGATGACTGAGATATGCCCTTTTGAAGTCAGGCTGTCCAGTTAAGGAAAGTTACCCGAAAATAGTAAGGGGTATTTTGGTGTTTTCCTTACCCAATCAGTTTTAATTCCTTTTTTGTAATGTTTTAAAGTTCTAATCCTATTAGGTTCAGTTTTATAATCCTAAAATACGCCTAGAGTTTTAGTTGAGAGTTCAAGAAGAGAAAAGAGGAGAGGATCAACGCTTTCGCCGAGATTCTTGCGTTCTCTTGCGGATTTTTCCATGGGTTTAATAGCTAAGAGGTATGTAAGCTTCCATAGAGTTGGGTTTGTTCACCCACACGCCAATCATGTTATTTTCAGTGAAATTTCATTCTTGAAGTTGAAAACTTAGACTTCTTGATGAGTTCTTGAGAAGTGTTCTTGAAGTTCATTCTAAATCTTTTTTTGTTGGGGTTTTGATAATTTCTTGAGATTAAATTTGGTGTTTTGAGGGATGTATTGAGTATATTAGAGTGTTCTTATGTTAAGTAATCAAATCCAAGTGATTGGGAAAGAAACCATTCGATTCTAGGAGAATTAGGGTGAGAAAATGAGCAAAGAATTTCTTCAGGTCTTCTGGGTTGGGGCATGGCGCGTCGCGCTAGCCAGAGCACCCCAAAGTATGCTCTGAAGTTTAGGGGCTAGTGCCCGGTGCCACTCATAGCCCACGGGTCACCTGCCGCATCCAGTTTTCAATCGATTGCTCCGTTTGAGTTCTTTCGAAGAGTACCTTCACTACTTTTCGAATATAACTACTCTAAGCTACTTCTAAGCACCTAAAAATCATTCATAACGTGATAATAACCTTGGATTCATAATTCAAATTCAAGGTAGGGTGAATAGTTATGTTTTTGATAATACTTTGGAACATTCTAAGAAAGTCCCTTTGAGTTCTATTGTGGAGTCTTCTACAACTTCTAGTAACTTGTTTCAAGACTCGAGCAAGTGAGTATGAGAATGATGAGAATGTATTCATGAGTCTACTTTGTCATCACGAGATCCTTCATATCATGAACCATAACTCTTGAATTCATAATTCACATTTAGGAGAGAGTTAAGAGTAGAGTTCAAGAAAGCCTTTGAGTTCAATTGTGAATCCTTTGAGATCAACTATTGATTTGAACTATGTTTTGAGGAAGTAAGTAAGAGAATGAGAAGAGTCGTATACATGAGTTGCATGTAGTTATGTAGACCTTTGAGTCGAGTCGTTCATGCCCATAAATTCCGCATGGACTCCATAAATTGAGTATCATTACGAGGAGTAGCATCTTTAAGTTCTAAGTCATGAGTATTGAGTCACTAATCCCCTTGGAGTTTATATTTCTAATCATGGGACTATTACATATTACCTATGAAGTCCTTGAGTTGAGTTGTTCATGCCCATAATTCCACTTGAACCCTATAAGTCGAATAGTCTTAAGATGAGAAGTATCTTTGAGTCCTTGAGTTCAGTAGTTCATGCTCATAAATCCGCATGAACCCTCCGAATTGAGCATTCTTGAAATGAGTAGTATCATTGAAGTTCTTGAGTTCCAAGTATTATGTTCTATCTAAGGTTATTGAAAACCTTGCATTGAGTTGTTTACATCCATAATTCGGCATGAAACATATTTTAAGAAGTCTTTTACAAAAGTTTTAACTTTGTTTTTAAGACTTAAGCTTTGAGTTGAGTAAAGAGTAAGAGTAAAGTTCATTTCTTCAAAGATTATACCGGAACTAAGTATTCCCAAGAGTTAAAATGTTTTCACATTTGAGCAAGAAAGGAAACACTGATTTGCAAGAGAGCTTTTAAACTAAGTTTTGAGTAATTATCTCAAACCAAAGAAAGAGTTTTGTTTTAAAAACATATGAGCTAAGTATATTTTTGGGAGTAGTATTGAGCACCGATTTGGGGATGCGAGTTCATAATAACTCAAGTCTTCATAAACCATGTAGCCATCATGGGTAGAAAGGATCATACTTTTTAGATGATTCCTTAGTGCTTTTCAGCATAGACTAGTGGATCCACTTAGTTAATGCATTCTATATGACGTCAAAGTATAGGAAAGTTCTGGCAGCGTGGGCAAGACGATGTATCATCACTTAGGCTCATAGTGGTGGTTGTCGGTTAGAGAAACTCCAACAGAGTTATATAGTATTTTTTTTATACACATTGAGTATTATTGTTTTTTTCAATACATTGAGTTGTTATCTA
Organism: Solanum acaule; assembly: GCA_036250505.1. Classification (NCBI taxonomy): domain Eukaryota; kingdom Viridiplantae; phylum Streptophyta; class Magnoliopsida; order Solanales; family Solanaceae; genus Solanum; species Solanum acaule. The sequence goes on from JAJOOR010005617.1 coordinate 10,795, forward strand.
CAGTTTTATAGCTTTATATATACATTGCATCTTTTACTATTTCTTTATCCTTGAGTATCATGAGTTAAGTCTTTCGAGTTGAGTAGCTTGATGTGAGTAACTTCGAGTTGAGTATCTTGAGTTCAGTATCTTGAGTTAATATGTGCTACATTGGGTCGAGTACCTTATTGTTGAGTTTCACTGAGTTGAGAACCTTATTGCTGAGTTGAGTATCTTATCCTTGAGTACTTCTGAGTTGAGTATGTTTGAGTAGTTTTGAGTATTATTAAGTATTCCTTGAGTTGAGTTGAACCATGTTTCTTTGAGTTGAGTGAGTTGAGAAGAGGTAAGTATGTTTCCTTTTTATCAAGTTCAAGTTTATGTTTATGCTTTAGAATTCCCCTTACATGCTCGTACATTCCACATACTGAGCCATTTGGCCTGCATCCTTTCTTGATGCATATTCAAGTACTCAAGATCATCAATAGGAGCTTCGTTGATACCACATGGAGTTTAAGTTAATTATGGTGAACCTCCTTGCTTCTGGAGGATTTCATTTACTTTTCAGTTATATTAATTGTTATGATGTCGTGGGTCTTGTCCCGACTTCCATCTTTGTCAGTTAGAGGCTTCATAGATAGATAGTAGAGTTTGAGAAGTCTGTTTCATTTATCTTATTAAATGTATTAAAGACTTGAGTTGCCTATTGTTGTCTAGTTGACTATTATATTTTTTATTCTGAGTTATTCATTTGAGTTAAAGATTTGTAAGTTTCATCAATTTTATTCAGTTTTTAAGCTTTGTATGCTTAAGTTAGTCTCCCCCTTGTAGTCAGCCATGATGAGGGTTCTCTTGGGGACCATCAATTGTTCTTGAGTGCCGGCGACGTCCAGGGTGTAGGCTCGGGCCATTCATATTCCCAGGGTTGCCTGCCCCGTCCAGTTTGCAATCGCATGCTTCGTTTGAGTTCTTTCGAAGGGTACCTTCACTCCTTTTCGATTCTAACTAGTCTAAGCTACTTCTAACCACCTAGAAATCATTCATAACTTGATCATAACCTTGATTTCATAATTCAAATTCAAGGTAGAGTTAACAGTTAAGTTTTTTAGAATCCTTTCGAACATTCTAAGAAGGTCCCTTTGAATTCTATTGTGGAGTCTTCTATAACTTCTAGTAATTTGTTCCAAGACTCAAGTAAGTGAGTATGAGATTTTATTCATGAGTCTACTTTATCATCACGATATCGTTCATATCATTAACCATAACTCTTGAATTCATAATTCGCATTCAAGAGAGAGTTAAGAGTAGAGTTCAAGAAAGCCTTTGAGTTCAATTGTGAATCCTTTAAGATCAACTATTGATTTGAACTAAGTTTTGAGTAAGTAAGTAAGAGAGTGAGAAGAGTTCTATACATGAGTTCCATGTAGTTATGTAGACCTTCGAGTTGAGTCGTTCATGCCCATAAATTCCGCGTGGACTCCATAAATTATCATTAAGAGGAGTAGTATCTTTAAGTCCTAAGTCTTGAGTATTGAGTCCCTAATACCCTTTGAGTTTATATTTCTAATCATGGGACTATTACATCTTACCTATGAAGTCCTTGAGTTGAGTTGTTCATGCCCATAATGCCGCTTGAACCCTATAAGTCGAACAGTCTTGAGATGAGAAGTATATTTGAGTCCTTGAGTTCAGTAGTTCATGCTCATAATTCCGCATGAACCCTCCGAGTTGCATTGAGTCGTTCAGGTCCATTATTCGACATGAACCATATTTTAAGAAGTCTTTTACAAACGTTTTAACTTTGATTTAAGACTAAAGCTTTGAGTTGAGTAAAGAGTAAGAGTAAAGTTCATTTCTTCAAAGATTATACGGGAACTAAGTATTCCCAAGAGTTAAAATATTTTCACATTTGAGCAAGAAAGGAAATACCGATTTCCAAGAGAGCTTTTAAGCTAATTTTTGAGTAATGATCTCAAACCAAAGAGAGAGTTTTGTGTTAAAAACATATGAGATAAGTATATTTTTGGGAGTAGTATTGAGCACTGATAGGGGGATACGAGTTCATAATAACTCAAGTCTTCATAAACCATATTGCCATCATGGGTAGAAAGGATGATACTTTTTAGATGATTACTTAGTGCTTTTTAGCATAGACTAGTGGACCCACTTAGTTAAGGCATTTTATATGACCAAAAAGTATAGGACAGTTCTGGTAGCGTGGGTAAGACGATGTATCATCACTTAGGCTCATTGTGGTGGTTGTCGGCTAGAGATCGAAACTCCCACAGAGTTATATTGTATTTTTATATACACATTGAGTATTATTGTATTTTTCAATACATTAAGTTGCTATCTACAGTTTTACAGCTTTCCATATTTATTGTATCTTTTACTATTGCTTTATCCTTGAGTATCATGAGTTGAGTCTTACAAGTTGAGTATCTTGATGTGAGTACCTTCGAGTTGAGTATCTTGATGTGAGTACCTTCGAGTTGAGTATCTTGAGTTAATTTGTTCTTTATTGTGTCGAGTACCTTATTGTTGAGTTTCACTGAGTTGAGAACCTTATCGCTGAGTTGAGTATCTTATCCTTGAGTACTTCTGAGTTGAGTAGGTTTGAGTAGGTTTGAGTAGTTTTGAGTACCCTTGAGTATTCCTTGAGTTTAGTTGAAACATGTTTCTTTGAGTTGAGTTGAGTTGAGTGAGTTGAGAAGAGGTAAGTATGTTTCTTTTTTATCATGTTCAAGCTTATGTTTATGCTTTAGAATTCCCCTTACATGCTCGTATATTCTACATATTGAGCCATTTGGTATGCATCCTTTCATGATCCAGATTCAGGTATTCGGGATCATCAACAAGAGCTTCGTTGATACCGCATGGAGTTCGAGTTAGATATGGTGAGCCTCCTTGCTTCCAGATGATTTCATTTACTTTTCAGTATATCATTTGTTAGGATGTCGTGGGTCTTGTCCCGACTTCAATCTTTGTCAGTTAGAGGCTTTATAGATAGATAGTAGAGTTTGAGAAGTTTGTTTTATTTATCTTATTAAATGTATTAAAGACTTGAGTTGCCTATTGTTGGCTAGTTGAATATTCTATTTTTTATTCAGAGTTATTCATTTGAGTTAAAGATTTGTAAGTTTCATGAATTTTATTCAGTTTTTAATCTTTGTATGCTTAAGTTAGTCTTCCGGTTGTAGTCAGTCAGGATGAGGGTTCGCTTGCGGACCAGCAATGGTTCTGGAGTGTCGGCCACGTAGGGTGTAGGCTCGGGTCTTGACAAAAGCCATCGGTTGGCCCTCTAAAGTTGGCACCAAGCTCACTTAGACACCTCAACCGAGCGATGTTCATTTTAGACACCTTATATAGGGTCCCGCTATGTCATTTTGATACTTTTTTGACAATTAGTTTTACGGCACGTGCGTTGCACGTGTATATCGTATATATAGTATATGATGTTGTAAAATAGAATTAATATTACTAAATTAAATATTTTTAGTAAATAATTATAATTGAACGAACATAGAACAAGTGTTTTTGAATTATTAATACATATTGTCATAGAGTTACTTGTATTTTGAGATCAAAATGACCAGATATCATTAAAACATTTCAAAATACATTCAAAGTTTAAATATGAGAGAAAGTGACATTTCTTTAATAATATTATTTCTTACTTCACTCAATTTTGTAAACAAATCTAAACAACAAAATAGAAAAAAATAATCCATTCAGAAAATGTCACCAATAGCCTTTCCTGTTGAGGTTATGAACATAAATGATGTACACCATTTAAGTATAAATTTTGTCTTAAATATTCATACCTGAAATTTAGTATGTGCATGACACTAATAAGGATTACCATAAGTATTTCAATATTTTATCTTTATATATAACATATCCTTTACAAAATATTATTACTCAATTAATATTTGAGTAAGGCTATATTAGAGAGGTAATTTTACCAAAAAAGTGTACTTGGTTGTTATCATGAATGATGGTTATATATACTTAAGTAGAATAATTTAATTTTGATATATGAATAACATCACCTATGGTAAAAAAAATATTTCATTTCATTAAGTTTCTACCTTATCTTTGTGGAATTGTAGTCTTCTCTTTTTTTTTGTCACATACATATCATATAGTTGTTGTCTAATGAAAGTATCTAGTATCTTATAGAAGTTGTATCATGATATAAAATATTTAAATTTTTTAATAATAAAAAATAATAGATTAATAAAATTTAAAGTATTATTTATAGAATCATTAATTTGATTTTAGATCATTTTATGATCAATCAATATTTTCTTATCTATTTTTATATATATAGTAAGGAGTGTATCTTGTGATATAAAGAAAAATTAGATGGAACAATACATAGACAACGAAGAAGGAAGACGAAAATATATGTTCATGTTATATTCACTCTAGTGTTCCATTTGATTTAAATCTCTTGCCACCAACACTTTACTTTCTCCATTCATTTGTACATACATATCCATTAAAAAATAATTGTTATCATGGATATGTTATCATATTATATGTAAAAGTGAAAATCTATTTTTGAAATAGTGAATTTAACATGAAAACAATAATTCAACGGACTACGTTTGAGGGAAAAGAATAAAAAATAAAAAAAATAAAGAAGAAATATCTTACCCAAATCATATACCTTTTTTCATATCTTTTTCTTATTAGTGTCTCTCCCACAACTTTTCGTCACTGTTAACTCATGAAAATGGTAAGAAAAAATACGAGTGTGAATTGATGAATGATTTCCTATAATTTTTTCACGCACTCTTTCTGATAAGGTACCTTGAATTTCGTTGAATTTCGAACTTCATCAATTTTTGCAAATATTACTTGAGATTTTTGAAGAAGAAGAAGAGTATAGAACTTAAAGAAATTGTAGTTTATAAGTGCGAGGAAATCCCCCTATTTATAGCTACCAAATAGTAGTATGAATATGTGTTAATTGTGCCTTATCCGAAAAGTCACAACCTTTCGAAAAAGTCACTGCTTATCGGAAAAGTTACAACCCTTTGAAAGGAACTCATCAGAAAAGGCACAACCCTTTAGAAAAGTCACAACCCTTCGAAAAAATACAACCCTTCGAAAAAGTCACAACTCATTGAAAAAGTCACAACCCTTTCGAAAAGTCACAACTCATTGAAAAAGTCACAATCCTTTAATTTGGAAAGGTATCTACTTTCAATATAATAAAATTAATAAATAAAATAAATTGAGTATTTTTAATTGGGGTATTATAGTAATTCAACATTCAAGTTTGGGAGTTCATGCTTTTAAGGTAGTATAGAATAGATATAGATAAGCAAAAAACTGAAGGAGAGTGTAATACACTAATTAATGGCGTGGCAAACAACCAATTAAATGGTTACATGTGTAATTTTAAGTTAAAAATTATCTAAAATTTATTTAGTAAATAAAATAAAATTATTATTCTAAAAAAATCAATTTAACCTCCCCCCATTCCCGAAGGTAGTTGTCTTCTCTACTACACACAACATTTTTTTATTTTTTTAATGGAGAAGGGTCTAAAATGCCCCTCAAGTATTTGAATCGGTACAAAATTACCCTCCATCCACCTATCGGCCCTAATATACCCCTGACGTCCACCTTTCGGCTAAAAAATACCCTCGATATTAATCCTTTGACTCATATTTGCCCTTATTTTTAATAGCTCACTTAAAGTAAAATTATTAAATATTTATTTATATATTATATTTCTTAATGTGATTAGTCCAAATTTAAATCCTTCTCAAAAAAATAATAAAAATGATATTTTTAAATATTCTATGTTTCTATTAAACCACTTATGATTCATATGTTGACCCGATACACTTGAAAATAATATTGAAAAAATAACTAATTTCATGATATCTTCCTATTGGCTTATTTTAAATCGACCCCAATTTATTATATTATAATGTAACCCAACTTATAAATGGTGATCAAACTAAAATCCATACTTACCCTGACCGATTGTCCATCCAAAAAAATTATAATTTTCAGTAATATAAATTTTTCTCTCAATTATCCAAATGTCTTGTTCATTTTCTCTTTTATTCCTTTTTGTAATCTCTTATTCTTAATTAGGATATCCGGGACTCAAACTGGATATGAACTCACATATTTATATTCTTTTAATTAGTATTATTGTCATGATGGGATGAGGATGGTAATAAGAGAAATGATTATTTTTATTCTTTTATTTTCAATTTTGGGTACACACGAAAGAAAAATATAATATTTGTACATATTTGCTTAATTAAGTCATCTTTTATTGAACAAATTATTTCTATATGAATGCATCGTTATTTTCCTCATTTTTTTCTCTCTTGTTTGTTATAAATTAAAAAAAAAAATGGTGGACAAGATCCAAATAGAAAAAAAAATGGAAGAGATAGGAAGTGAAGGGACGGGGAGGGAGGAGTGTAGAGAGTAGATGCCTAACCTTTTTATAATTTTAAATTTAGTATGAAATTCAAAATCAAGTCAATCATGTGAGGTTATATATTGAGTAATTTTAAATTATTTTAATGGAAAAGGGCCTAAAATGCCCTTAAAGTATGAGATTTGCTACAATATTACCCTCCATCAACCTAATGAGTATGATCCTTTAGACATAAGGGTATTTTTTAGATGAAAGGTGGACGTCAGGGGTATTTTAGTGCCGATAGGTTGATGGAGGGTAATTTTGTACCAATTCAACTACTTGAGGGGCATTTTAGGCCCTTCTCCATTTTTTTAATCTACTTTTTTAATTTTTTAGGATCTATTTTTTTTTCTTTCTATTTCAGTGTTGTTTTGAAATAAAAAGAGAGGAAGTGGAGGGAGGGAGGGAGAGAAAGAAAGAAAAAAATATAAAATATGAGTGTTGGTATCCATTTTTTCTGACGAAAAAGGTGGAGAGCGGTGATGGTACCTTACCCTCCTTTCCCATCGAAAATTGTCTTTTTCATTACACTCAAAATCCCATTTGTACTTTTTTTAAAATTAATTATTTTCTTTTACTATTTTTCAGATTAACTTTTTTTTTTATCTTTTTAGTGTTGTTTTGTGGGAAGAAAATCCAGTGGAAGAAAGAAAGAGAGAATAAATATGAAATATGAGTGTTGGTATCCTTTTTTCCGGCAAAAGAGGTGGAGGAAGGTGATTGTAGATTTAGAGAAGTAATACAATGAAGAAGAAGAAAAATGACTTGAAAATGGATTTGAATAAAACATTCGACCTCCATTGAAGGAGTTAAAGCTTCAAAAAATGGTGGGAGGTGGTAGCTTGAAAAATGGAGAAGAAGAGAAAATAAAATGAAAAAATAGCTAAATTGAGATTTTCATGCTCTATTGTTGAGTGTATCATACTCACATTGACATGTCAACAAAAAGTGTCAAAATGACACAACGAGACCCTACATGAGGTGTCTAAAATGAACATAACTAAGTTGAGGTGTCTAAGTGAAACTTAACTTTAGGGGGCCACCGATGGGTTCGGCCTTTAAAATACTATAGAACCCCTACTTAAAACACACATCTATATCTATTTGAATAACATATGTTCTCTTGAAAGGTTGTGACTTTTTCGATGAGTTGTAACTTTTTCAAAGGGTCGTGACTTTTCTGATGAGTTGTGACTCTTCCAAAGGGTTGTGACTTTTCTGATGAGTTGTGACCTTTCCAAAAGGTTGTGACTTTTCAGATAAGATATGACTTTTATAAAAGGATTGTGGCTTTTCAGATGAGTTGTGGCTTTCCAAAGAGTTGTGACTTTTTCCATAAGTTGTGACTTAATGATTGTCACTTTTTCGAACAGTCAAGACTTTTCAGATAAGGCACATAAGCACTTGTTCATACTTGATGCTACCCTTTGTTGACTATAAATAGAGGGATTTCCCCTCATTTTTCAACAACAAAAAAATTCTGATATTCTACTCTTCTTCTTCTTATACTTTAAATTTTTTCATGTGATTTATTAATATAAACATTTTCCTTTTGTTTTACTTATTTACTTTCTTTTAAGAAAAAAATATTTATGTATTTTAGTCGAAGGAAAATTCATATGATTTAAAATGACGCTGAGTTGAAGGGTGTATTAGTTTAATTTTTATTTTTTATTTAGTTACTTATTTTTATGAGATAAATATTTTTACTATATGCAAAGCTTTATATATAGATATATATTTGGGTGGGAATGTTTATTTAAATTAAAGTATTATATATATCACGAAAGTATCGTCAAGCTAACAAGATCTAAGTATCTTCAAGCTAACAAGATCTTCTAACTTCAAAATATATTATTTTTAAATGTTCTAATTTGTCTTCTTTTTTATTTATTTTTTAAAAACTCATAAAAAATAGGAAAAAATGTGAATCATTAAAATATTATCATTTGCAAATTAATTTTATATTAAATAATATGGAATAAATGTGGAAAGCACGGAAAACTTTAAAGTGTAAAGTTGGATTACTACTATCTAAATAAACAGTAAAAAAAAATAGAAGTCATATATATTTATGTAAATGCAGAATTAATAAGAAATTCGGGTATTACACTTTAATTCTTTAGTTATGGCAATATGAATTCCCTTAGTTATTATTAATTATTGCAAATGTTATTCCCACCCTTTTACATTCTTTTGTTATAGCATTATGAATTTCGTTAGTTATTACATTAATTATTTCTATCTTTCATCTTTCCTTATATTAACTTTTTGCCCAGTAACTTTTCACATTCTTATACCACCCCTATATACATGATAACACAACATTGTTATTGACCCTTGAAAGAATCATTCCTTGTTGAATAAATAAAAAATCGTTTACAAGGGTATGGACAATATCTTTATTGGGTGTAAGGTAAATTGGTGATTATATATATGATTTCACATATTGAAAATATTTTTATGTTTAAATTTAGTTTAACAATGGGTAAAAAGAAATGAAAAGTCAAATGACTATCTTTGATTTAGGTAAACATTCAATCGAGAAGTAAAATATGAAAACCAACAACAAGAACATCATCCATCAGGTACCTAATAATATAAAAAATAATGTATAAAAAATAGTTCTACAAAATGTAGGTATTTTATTTTACATGTTCAAATACTTTAACTTTTAAATATTTATACTATTAAGCGTGGAATACACGTGCAACACACGTGTTCCTTGCTTGGACTCTATGGTTGTTAGAGATGGGCTCTGCTTAACAGTGCAACAACAAAAATAATTGATAAGATAGGTGACATATAAGGAGATCATTGATGCTATAAAGACTATGACAAAAGAGAAAGCTCCATGGGTAGACAGATTTCCAATTGAATTTCTCACTTTGAATTGGGAATTATTGAAAGATGAGATAGTAGAAGCTGTACAACAGTTCTTCAACACTGCTATAACTCTAATTCCTAAAGTTCATCCCCTAAAAAGGTAAGGACTATAGACCTATAGCATGTTGTACTATCTTGTACAAAATCATTTCGAAAGTGTTAACCAGGAGACTCAAGCAGGTGATTGGTGGTCTAGTGGGATGCCCCCAATCTGAATTTGTTGAAGGGAGAAGCATCATTATTGATAATATATTGTTTAGTCATGAGATTTTTAAATGCTACTCTTGGAAATGTATTTCCCCGAGGTGTATTTTTAAGGTAGACTTGAAGGTTTATGATACTGTGGAATGGGGCTTTCTCAAGAAGTTGTTAAGTGACATGGGGTTCCCTACAAAAAATGTTCACTGGATCATGACATGTGTGGCTACGATGTTCTATTCCTTGATGATTAATACAGGACTGACTCAGCCTTTTAATGCAAAAAAATCATTACACAAGAGGATGATATGTCCCCTTATCTTTTTATCTTGGCTATGGAGATTTGGGAAGACAATTGAATCAGTTAGCTAGGAATGGGAACTTCAATTTTTACTCAAGGTGTAGGAAATTGGGAAGTGTGCATATTTGTTTTGGAGATGATCTATTGATGTATTGCATGGCTGAAATTATCTCAGTTAGGCTGTTAAATCAAGCATTCATGAAGTTTTCCAAGGGTTCTGGATTACAGGCTATGTAGACAAAAGCTCTCTATATATTGTAGGGGTCGTAATTCATACAAAAGTAGAGATTCTTAAAGAGATGGGATATGTTGAAGGTACCCTCCCATTCAGATACTTAGGAGTGCCTTTAGCATCTAAGAAATTCAGTGTCAACCATTACCTGCTACATATTGAAAAAATTACTGCAAAGATCACTTGTTGGTTCTCTAAATTACTATCCTATGTTGGAAGAGTACAATTGATCAAGTCACTCTTGTTTGGAGTGCAAGCTTATTGGTCCCAAATATTTTTGATTCCCAAGAAGGTGATAAAGAGTATTGAGCAGATCGGTCGGACTTTCTTGTGGACTGGTAATGTTACCATATAAAAAATCATTGGTTTCTTGAGAAAACATTTGCATGCCTGCTGCAGGTTGTGGCCTGAACATCATCAACTCGTGTTTGTGGAATAGAGCTGAAAGATAGAAATAATCAGTGTTCAACTTCAAGATCTCTTGGGTAAGGCATTCATCAGGCCTAGAGTATGGCCTTGGGACGCTCCCATCCTGTTTGTCAAAAAGAAGGATGGTAAGATGCACATGTGTATTAATTGTAAGTTGTTGAATAAGGTGATAGTGAAGAACCATTACCCCATGCCTAGGATAGATGGTCGATTCGACCAGCTTCAGGATGACATAGTGTTCTCGAAGATTGATCGAAGGTCTTTTTACTATCAATTGAGGAATAGGGCAGCGGACATCCCTAAGATTGCATTTAGGACTCTATATGACCACAATGAGTTCCTACTGAGGTTTTTAGGTTGACTTATTCCCCTGCCACCTTCATGGACTTGATGGCGCGGGTGTTTAGATGGTATCTTGATTTATTTGTCATTGGGTTCATCGATGATTTCCCGGTATACTCATGGAGCATGAGTGGTCATGAGAAGCATCTAAGGATCGTGCTCCTGACTTTGAGAAATCAGCGGCTTTATGCCAAGTTCTCAAAGTGCAAGTTTGACTTGTGTCTCTAGGATTCTTGGGGCACATGGTGTCCAAGGATTGCATCATGGTATATCTAACAAAGATTGAGACTATTCGTGATTGGGTTAGGCCTATGTCAGTTACTAAGGTTCAGAGCATCGTCGGATTAGCAGGCTACTACAAACGGTTTATTGTGGGCTTATCCATAATCATAGCACCTTTGACCTAGCTGACTCGCCTTGATGTTCTTTTGAGTGGTTTGAGGAGTGTGAGTTGAGCTTTCTAAAGATTAAGGAGTTGTTGACTATTGCTTTTATATTGACTCCTCCAGTTAAGGCCGAGGCCTTTATGGTCTATTGTGATGCATCAAGCATTGGCTTGGGTTGTGTATTGATGCAACAAGGCTTAGTTATTACCTATATGTTGAGGCAGCTAGGCTACATGAGCGCAACTACCACACCAATGACATGGAGTTAGCGGCAGTAGTTTTGCGCTTAAGATCTGGAGGTGCTACATGTATGAAGTTTGTTATGAGATCTACACTTATCACATGAGTCTTCAATACATCATAATCTAGAAGGACCTTAAATCGAGGAAGCATCGCCGAATTGAGCTTCTGAAAGAGTATGGCCTCTCTATTCTCTACCACCCGGGTAAGGCAAATGTAGTAGTAGATGCCTTAGTCGCAAGGAAGTGAGTAAATGCAGTCTAGATTTCTTATCTATGGTGGAGGCACCTTTAGCTTTGTACATTCAATCCTTAATTAATCAGATGGTTCAGTGGGATATTTCAAATTCTAGGCGTGTTTTAGCCTATGTGGGGGTTCAACCCTATCTACTTGATTAGATCTGTAGCTATCAGTTTGAGGATGTCGATTTGGTAGAACTTCAAGCGCTAGTGTTAGCAGGTGATGTTTTCTAATTACCTTGGATGCAGATGTAGTTTTGAGGTTTTTAGGCCATATTTGTTTTCTAGAGAGTTGGGGTTTTGGTTCAGCTGGTATTCGTGAGGCCCGTGATTTTAGATAATATATCCATCTTGGCACCCCAAAGACAACGTGACTTGAGGAAGCATTACGGGTTTGGTGGCCTGAGGAGAGATATTAGAGTCTATCTAACCTATTGTATTAGTTACATTAGGTGAAGGCGAAGATAGAGTATTTGGGCCTGGTGGTGATTTTCAGAGATTATCCATTATGGAGTGGAAGTGGGATTGCATCACCATGGATTTTTCGGCAATATTGACTCAGCCTTCTAGAGGTATTGATAGTATTAAGGTCATCATTGATCTATTGACCAAGTTAACACACTTCCTCCCTATTCAGTCTTCATTCAACACCAAGAGATCGACCCATATCTACCTTCATGAGGAGGTTCATCTATATGGTGTGTCGGTCATTATTATATCATATTGGGGTGCTCAGTTTACTTCTAGCTTGTGGCGGACTTTTCAGGATGAGTTGGGCACTCGTGTTGAAGTTAGCACATCCTTCCACCCATAGAATGATGGTCAGTCGGAGTGTACCATTTAGGTTCTTGAAGATATGTTTGGGACTTGTGCTTTAGAGTTTGGAGTTTAGTGGTACTAGTTCTTACCTTTGGCACAGTTTGTAATAACTACCATTCTAGCTTTTAGATAGCCCAGTTGGAGGCCTTATATGGTAGGCGTTCTCGCTCTCCGACTGGTTTGTTTGTGTCCAAAGAGCATAGACTGCATGGTATCAACTTGATTCAGGAGGCTTTGGACCATTTAAGGGTGAGTTAGGATAGACTTCAGATAGCTTATAGTAGGCACATGAGTTATGCTGACCATAGGTGGAAGCCTTTGAGGGTTTTTAGTAGGTGATAAACTATTAATCTATCTGTCACCCATGAAAGGCGTGATGAGATTTGGGATGCATGGAAAACATAGCCCATAGTATACTTCTCATAATCTCATAACTCACACTATCTTTTTGGGTAAAAATACTACCCAAGCTCTAAACACACTTCCTCATAAGGATCTCATATGATACAAGGTTAAGAGAAAAGATTCTGGGAATACATCTCGTTCCAGCTCGAATGCTCGATTCATATGAATAAGAGTGCTTTCTTTCAAATCTCAACACTTAAGCTCACTCACGTTCTTCTCTCAAGCGCCTCTGTAGTGTTATGATTTTCTCAAGATATTTACTGACAGTAACTCATCAATAAAGATCTGACTTTTCTTTTCAACTACCTTGAGTATGAGGGGTAGTCGAATAGATATGAGAAATGCACGACTTAGAATGAATTCCTTATGACACATTTCTACTGTACGATTTAGAGTATGAAAGAAGGGAAACTTTTCTTAAATGTCTGTAGTCCCTTATTTATAGAAGTGGGCCCCTCATAACCATAAATAAGATCTTATTGACACGGCTTCATAGGCACCCTAGGACACTTGAACTCTGTGCTATGATACCAAGTTTATCATGACCTGATCCTACACCTTGGACGTGGCCCACATTTGAGAACCACTGTTGGTCCCCAAGCGAACTCTCATCCTGGCTGGCTACAAGCGGAAGACTAACTCAAGCATAAATTGAAAGAAACGTTTAAAAATAGCTTACTAAATCTCAAAACTTTGCTGAACATACTAATTATGAATCATAAGTTTAAATAAAACATCTGAAAACTGAAAGACTTTCCAAAACTGTCTATCTATTAAACCTCTACAGTACAAAGATGAGTGTCGGGACAAGACACACGACTCCTCAAGGGAACTACTACTAACAACTCATAAAAATAGAGATCTCAACGGACTCTTGTTGAAGATCCTAAGAACTCGTATCTACATCATAAAAAGATGCAGGTCGAACGCATTAGTACATTGAATGTACGAATATGAAATATTGTTGAATAACAAATAACTAAATGAAAGGACTGCAATATATATTGATATATACTCAACTAGATGTAAAGAAATAAAGAAGTGAAATCATTCAAACTTTACAAAATACTTACTCATCTCTGAACTCAACATATTAAGTGATATAATAAAAATACAGTTTTAACTCTATTTGAGAGACTCTCTAACCGACAACCATCACTATCAGCTACATAATGAAACAACGTCTCGCCCATGCTGCCACAACTGTCCTATACCTTGTCGGGGTATAGAACACCTTAACTAAGTGGGTCCACTAATCTATACCCGACGACACTTAAGATTCATCTAAAAAGTATGATCCCATACCCATGTTGGGGTACATGGTTTATGAGGAATGTGAGTTGTCTGAACTCATCTCCATATTTGTGCTCAATACTACTACCAATAATATATACTCATTCTCAACGTTTAAAAACATACTCTTCCTCTGGTTTGAGATAATTGCTCAAACTATCCTCTTAAAAGAGGTAAGTGATCTTGAAATATCTTTGAACTCATAGCTCATTTAGAAATCAAAGTTTCTCTTTCATCAATGTAAAAACTGATACCTTTGGGAATATTTGGTTCCCTTATACTCTTACTCATATCATACTTGAAAACTCTTTCTCAAAAAATTATATCAAAATCATATTGTGATATGATCATTGATGACTCGGGAAGTCATATTGCATAAACATTAATTGATGGTATATTTGGATACCATACTTCTCAAACATTGATGGCATACTCGACTATCATACTAATCACGTTTTAAAAACTCTTTCTCAAAACTCATCTTTACTTTCTCAAAAACTCAATTTAAAAGTCAAATGTTGGCTTTAAAAAACTTCTCAAAATTTATAGCTCAATTTATAGGGTTAATGCGGAATTATGGATATGAACGACTCAACTCAGGGGTCTTAACAACAATATGGAAACTCACTACTCAGAACTCAAGAACTTGGAACAGAACACAACAATACTACTCATCTCAAGAATACTCAATCCATATGGTTCATGTTGAAATATAGACATGACCGAATCAACTCAAGAATCTTAATGCATAACATATAGCAATTCAATAATTCGGAATAAAATTTCAAAAGAATCAGGAACTCAAGATCTCAAAATCAACTCATCTCAAGAATACTCAAATCTATGGATAGAATCCTAGATTACTCTTTTACTGATTTGAAGTAGATGTAGGGCGTGAGGACAAACTAGTCCAACACTATGATAGCCTTACATACCTAAAAGAACAAGGTTCTTGAAGAATCTTGAATAAAAAACATGAATTGAAGCCTTGAAACCCTAGCTTGAAGGAGAACAATAAAAAAACCTCTTTTTGAGTTTCTTGAATTAGTTTCTTGAAATTTCTATGACCAAGAATTATGATTTTCATTAGTGATTCATAATTGTATGGAGGAATCTGAGCTGGAAAGAATGGAATTCTTCGAGAAAAATTTACCTTGAAGAAGAATCTTGAAAAAGATTGAAAGAATGTTGAATGGAGTCTTCTACTTTGATTTTTCCTTAGGGTTTTGAGAGAGAAGAGAATGGGGATTAAGAGATGAAAATCTGATTGTTTTGAGCCTTTAATTAGTCAAGAAATAAGTTCAGAGTTTTCTTAGAGGTAAAAAGATAAAAATGACCTTTTTAATGTTTTCCCGTCGGCTAATTCATCACTGCACTATATGAGATTACTAATATAGTCATAATGCTTTACTCGAAACTCTGATGGACGCGAAATTGGTGGCGTCGGAAAAAAGATTCAAATACTTTAATTTAATAGGTTATGGGTCACACAACTCTTTATATTCTAAGAGATATGGTCATTTATAGTTGACCCAAGAAAAATCTCATCGCGAAACTCAATTGGAAGGAAAGTTTTCAACTCAACTTTACGCTAAGGAATTTTAGTGACTATAACACCTAAGAAAATTTAGAATCACTAGGTGAAATCTTATTCAAAAATAAAGAATTGCTTGAATCTATCTTCAAAAATTACGGGATGTTACAAGAATGTCCAACGAAGCAATTGGAAAAATAAAATCTCTCATCCGGTTAAGAACATCCTCACACCGATTGATTTAGGAGTATACGCTAGATCCAAGACAAGGAATATATGCGCCTTCCCCGCCTATCTTTCACACATAGAGCCAAAAGATATCAAGGTGGCATTGCTAGACAGTGACTGGATCATTGATATGCAAGAATAACTAAATTAGTTTGAGCAAAGTGAAATGTGGAACCTGGTCCCCAAACATCCAAACAGAGCTGTCATAGGAACTAGTTGGGTGTGTCGAAACAAGCTTGATGACCAAGGGCATATCACAAGGAAGAAAACCAGATTAGTAGTTCAAGGATACAATCAGGAGAAAGAGATAGACTATGATGAAACTTTTGACCCAATTGCTTGAAGATGTGTGACGAACATGACTATGAATACATTGTCAAGTAAAATCGATACATGGGCCTACCACCCTATATATTAACTAAATCACCTGTATAATGGGTTCTACGAAAATTCGAAAACCCCTTGTAACTAAGCTGAGCAGAGTCTTTTTTTTAAAAATATTTTCATTGTTAATTTGCTTTCTCTAGGTTGTAAACAAATCTGAAACCATTCAGATAAATGCTCTCTTATTATCTCATTCTTTTTTCTTGAAAACTTAATGTATGAGGCCTATTAAGATTTCCACAATTAAAGTATTATTCTTCATTGAAAATTAATTTTTTACTCAAAGTAATTACAAAGAGTACACAAAGAACACCAACATTCAAAATAATAAAGCTATATCTAAAGTATATGAATTAAAACTAACGGGCATAGCTAAAGTAGGCCCAAGGATTTCAAAAATTTATAGAAAAACTTAATAAAATAAAATAAAAACATTTTTTTTTACTTTTTCTGAAAATACCCATGCACGTCAATTCTTATATAATAAAAGAATATACACATACTATTATTTCCGATCCAATTTATGTTAAATCAAAATTTCGAAATTGAAATTTATAAATTTTGAGTGTGAATTTATTTGACACAAATTGATGATTGAATCTTCATACTTTACATCATCTTGGTTCGAGGGAAGATTCTAATATGTCACTAAATGCACACTTTTTTAAAATAACTTTTGGTCTTTCATTAAAATGAATCTAAAAAATATTACAATACTCTTATGGGCCTAATGCCTATATCAATTAACAAACAAAACAAATAAATGGGTAGCCCGTCTAGATGGCCGGCGACATACTGCCAATAACATTTCCTTAATGCTAGGGTTTCTCATTTTATAATTCGTCTCTCTTTCTGTCTAACTACACCCCACACCTAAAAAATGTTCTTACTTTGGATAAAAAAGAAGTTCCACCTCCTCAACCTATGGATCATCAACATTCATGGCCATGTGTTCGTGTCTTCCTTTCCTCATCTAACAAGAGTCAGTGTAGTTCATCCTGTTTACTTCTGTATGTTTTTGCTTCTTGCTTAAACTGCCTCTCTTCGTCTTTGCAACTGCCTTCTATTTTATGATGGGTCTTTCCTCTTGTGTGTTGCTTTTTGTATCTTGTCTTCCGAAAGGATACCTCATGTCTAGAATCCTAGATCACTCTTTTTTTTTATTTGAAGTAGATGTAGGGCGTGAGGATGAACTAGTCCAACACTATGATAACCTTACATACCCTAAAGAAAAAGGTTCTTGAAGAATCGTGAATAAAAACATGAATAGAAGCCTTGAAACCCTAGCTTGAAGGAGAACAATCAAGAAACCCTTTCTTGAGATTCTTGAATTAGTTTCTTGAAATCTCTATGACGAAGAATTATGATTTTCATTAGTGATTCATAATTGTATGGAGGAATTTGAGTTGGAAAGAATGGAATTCTTCGAGAAAAGTTACCTTGAAGAAGTATCTTGAAAAAGATTGAAAGAATCTTGAATGGAGTCTTCTACTTTGATTTTGCCTTAGGGTTTTGAGAGAGGACAGAATGGATGTTTAAGAGATGAAAATCTGAATGTTTTGAGCCTTTAATTAGTCAAGAAATTCGTTTAGGGTTTTCTTAGAGGTAAAAAGACAAAAACGACCCCTTTTTAATGTTTTCCCGTCGGCTATTTCGTCACTGCACCGTATCATATTACTAAAATAGTCATAACTTTTTACTCGAAACTCTGATTGACACGAAATTGGTGGCATCGGAAAAAAAGATTCAAATACCTTTAATTTAATAGGAGATGGGTCATGTAACTCTTTATATTCTAAGAGCAATGGTCATTTAAAGTTGACCCAAGAAAAATCTCATAGTGAAATTCAATTGGAAGGAAAGTTTTCAACTCAACTTTATGCTAAGGAATTTTATTGACCTTAACATCTAAGAAAATTTAGAATCACTCAGTGCAATCATATTCACAAATAAAGAATGGCTGGAATCTATTTAAAAAAAAACTGGGATGTTACAAGAATGTCTAATGAAGCAACTGGAAACATAAAATCTGACATCCGTTGAAGAACATCCTCACATCGATTGATTTAGGAATACACACTAGATCCAAGCTAAGGAATATATGTGCCTTCCCCACTTATCTTTCATACAATGAGCCAAAAGATATCAATGTGGCATTTCTAGACGGTGATTGGATCATTGATATGCAAGAAGAACCAAATTAGTTTGAGCAAAGTGAAATGTGGAACCTGCTCTCCAAACATCCAAACAGAACTGTCATAGGAACTAGTTAAGTGTGTCGAAACAAGCTTGATGACCAAGGGCATATCACAAGAAAGAAAACCAGATTAGTAGTTCAAGGATACAATCAGGAGAAAGAGATTGACTATGATGAAACTTTTGATCCAATTGCTTGAAGATGTGTGACCAACTTGACTATGAAGACATTGTCAAGTAAAATCGATATATGGCCTATGACCCTTTATATTAACTCAATCACCTTTTTAATGCGTTCTACGAAAATTCAAAAACCCCTTGTAACTAATCTGAGCAGAGCCTTTTTTTTCAAAATAATTTCATTGTTAATGTATGAGGCCTATTAAGATGTCAATAATTAAAGTATTATTCTTCATCGACAATTAATTTTTTTACTCAAAGTAATTACAAAATGTACACAAAGAGCACCAACATTCAAAGTAAAAAAAGCTATAACTAAAGTATATGAAATAAAACTGACGGGCATAGTTAAAGTAGGCCCAATAATTTCAAAAATTTATCGACAAACTTAATTAAAATAAAAAGAAAACATTTTTTTTACTTTTTCCGAAAATACCCATGCACGTCAATTCTTAGATAATAAAAGAATATATACATACGATTATTTCCGATCCAATTTATGTTAGGTCAAAATTTATAAATTCAAATTTATAAATTTTGAGTGTGAATTTATTTGACAAAGATTGATGATTTAATCTGCATACTTTACATTACCTTGGTTTGTGGGAAGATTCTAATATGTCACTAAATTCACACTTTTTAAAAATAACTTTTGGGCTTTTATTAAAATGAATCTAAAAACATTACAATACCCATATGGGCCTAATGCCCATATCAATTAACAAACAAAACAAATAAATAGGTAGCCCGCCTGGATGGCATGCGACATACTGCCAATAACATTTCCTTAATGCAATGGTTCCCCATTTCATAATCCGCCTCTCTCTTTCAGTCCAACTCCACCCTACACCTAAAAAAATGTTCTTACTTTGGATAAAAAAGAAGTTCCACCTCCTCAACTTATGGATCATCAACATTGATGGCCATGTGTTCGTGTCTTCCTTTCCTCATCTAACAAGAGTAAGTGTAGTTCATCCTATTTACTTCTGTATGTTTTTTCTTCTCGCTTAAACTGCCTCTCTTCGTCTTTGCAGCTGCCTTCTATTTTATGGTGGGTCTTTCCTCTTGTGTGTTGCTTTTTGTATCTTGTCTTCCGAAAGGATACCTCATGTCTAGGATTTTGCTCACCTTTGTTTTCTTCTTCTTCCTTTTCTCCCATCTAATTCCCCTATTTCCGCAGATGGTGCTTGATCAGAATGCATGAATAGCTTCAGTCCACCTCTTCAAACTAGTGATGAAGACTCCTTCCATGTTTCAGAGCACCCATTTGACCCCAATTCCTCCCTTTTGCCGAGTCCCTTTTTGCTGGCTTAAGTAGACTAGGTCAGACAATTCTTCACATTTTGTTAGACTCATGATGATTTGTAAATGATGTCTATGTGAAAAACATATGATGTTGTGGCCTTCCCATTCCCATTATCTTCTAGTTGGTGATACTCTCAAATATGAGTAATTTAATTTGTTACTATTTATAATCCTTCTCGTTGTTGTATCCAGGTTGTTTAAACCCAAAAATATGTAGTTTACTTTGTCAATAGTCATGTTTTCTACATATTCTGCTAGGTTGTTCCATTCCATCATTATATGGTGGATTTAATTACTTTTTCTTGAAGACTGTGTTTGATATCTTCTACTATGTGCCTTATGGCACAGACATTACATAACTTCTTTATTTTCCCTCTCTTTAAACTTTTTTTCTCTCATGAAAAAAGGCTCATCTAAATTCAAGTTAAATTTGTTTTGTTTCTCTATATTGTTCTATATATAATTTTGTCTATGCATTCAATTTATTCAAACTCATCGGTCTCTATTACTCTGTTTTTACAGTTTTGATAACTCAAAGCTTTCGATTCTTGATTTTCCGGTAGAAAAAGGTTTTCTTTATACAGGTTAGTGTTTGTAAAAAGAGTTAAGCCTTGTTGTTATTGTGAAGAATGCCTTTAAGATACATCAATGTTTTTGCATTTTAATTGACTAATCTCTGGTCACCTGTGTTGCACATGTGTCTCATTTATTTTTTGTTAGATTCATTAGAATGATTAATATTTTTACGAAAATATGCATGTAATGATTAATTAAAAGATGATGACTTATATGATTATGGTTTTATCATAAAAAATATGATAATTCATATAATAACAAATAATCCAGAAATATTCAAACAATTGTGAAGATTATATCCCAAACTTGTAGTCTACCTTAGATTGTTATGCCAACATACTATCCGAATTCAGTTCACTAAAAATACAATGAAGATTTATCATAAGAACAAATTAAAACTCAAACAAAAAATAACATGACAAGAAGTAATAGCTAAAGTGTGACTCACTCTTCCATAGATATATTGTATGCCTATCTATTGTCCATTAACAGTTACAAATATTTTAGTATCTTTCAGTGCCATCATACCTTTTCATGCCAGATATTAGAGAAGATCTAGAAAATTTCCATTTCAAGAGAAAATTTAGAATGAACGCTTAAATATTTGTACCTAATACACTACGGGTTTGGAAATTATCTTCTTGACCACAATCAAAATAAATAGGACAATTATCGTGTCAGGGAACTATCATCGACCTGTTGTAACTATTCCAAACAACTAGAATATTTTCACAAATTTTGGTACCACTTTATTGTTATGGTGCCTTGAAATTATATTGACAGATTCTTATTCATTAATATCAAATTAGTGAATGGCTGCTTTCTTGTTCTTTTAAGTGCTTTTGATATGTTTTGTTATTTTCTTTTTTGTCTCTCTTAAATATCCATATATTTTTAATAAATTTGGAATATGAAGCAATTAAGGTTAAATGAAAAGGCTATAGCAACAGTTGAAAGGTCAAACAATAATCTTTTCTTTTACCCTAAGAATTGTAATTGAATGTTTGTTCATTCTTTTAGTAATTGGAATGTACGATTTTTTTTCTTATAAACATGTTTATTGAAATAGTATTGTAGTAAAGAATAAAATGGTTCATCGCATGTGCGGTTCATGTTATGCCTATTCTCCAGATCCATATACCCATAAAATTGTATCTGTAAGGTATATTTCATGAGTACGAAATATAGGTTTTTCAATAATTTTTCATCACGCCAGACTTAATGTCTGGCTTAGGTTTGCATCTTGTTTGTAGGGAAGATATCAAAGAAAGTCTCATTCAAACTTTCTTATTAATTGTATAGTGTTTTGTAGGCGTACGATGTAGCCAGTTTGTTAGTGTAACACCCCGTATTCGAAAATAAACCTTAAAACAGATTTCCAGTCAATAGGGTGACCCACGACCCATGTTGGTGGTCCGTGGTTCACATCTGCAACCCCCCCTCCCCCAAGAACTCAGGCCCTAATTTCGTCTAAGGGTCGACCCACGGACCTTAAGTTAAACCAAGGACCATGGTTCGCGTACGTGGATTAGACCCCCATAAACCAGCCTCCAGTACTGATCGACGGTTGATCAACACAGACCGTCAGTCAATCGACGGTCCGTCATCTCATCCATCGCTCACTCCGACAGTAGTTAAGTCGGGGGTCTTTTGGTGTTTTTCTATTTCGTTAGACCCCTAAACTACATTGTTTTAACCCTAAACTACGTGGTTTTGGTTAGTTTTAGCCTAGAAACATAACTAGAACTTACCTAAGCCAAATCATTCATCAAAACTTAGAAAGTTAGAACGCTAATAGGAGAAAGAAGTCAAGAAATCTAGTTCAAGAACGCAACAAGTTTCCTCGAGTTCCAGCCCTGAAATCGAAGGATTTCTTCGTGGAATTCATCACCAGGTATGTGGGATTTCACTAGTAGGTTCCTTTCGCCTATTAGGTCCCAAGAATTCCATCAGATTCTTGATTCCCAATTAGTAACTAGACCTAGGGTTTCTAGAAATGCATCAGATTATCATGAACTAGTTAATTTAATGTTCCAAATCAGATTATCGTGTTATTACTCAGTTTCTCATAAGATATTCAGAACCCTAGTTGTATATATTTGTTAGTTCATTAATTATGCATGCTAGGTCAGATTATTCAATTATTATAGATATACACATGCTTCAGTTTATGAATGTCACATTATCAGTCATAATTGTTGTATTCTAAGTTGGCATGACAGTTTGAGCTATCCGGTATATTAGAGAAATCCAGTCTTAATGTGTTAATCATTTAATCTATTGGGAGTAGCATAATACCAAGTTGTACTAGGGTCAATCACCCATATAGTCGCAGAACTACGAGCCATGTAGGTTGTAAGTCCCCTCTGTGAGCATCATTTTAGTTATCACGCCAACATGGCTCTACACCTTTGGCCAGGTGTATTGAGTCCTCTCGATGCGACGTATACATCGGACTCCACATTTAGCTAATGTGGTTTTATGTCGGTTATTAGTAGCTCCCACAGTTCAGTCAGACTTTATTGCATTGACCTCATTTCAGTACAGTCAGTATTCAGTTTTATCATGGTATAAATTTGGCCATTGCATTCAGTTAGCTCATTAATCATTATCTATATCATGTTCAGATTATACTCTTGCTTTATTGCTTGTTCAGTTATATGTTTATTTCAGCTTTACTCTATCTTGCATGCTCAGTAGCTTTCAAGTACTGACGCGTACTCTGCGCTACATCTTCTCGTGATGCAGGTTCATGTCCTCAGCAGTCAGATCACGCATAGATCGGTTCCCGATCTCTAGCACAGCAGCATCAGTGGTGAGTCCTCATTCTCCGAGGATAATAGTCATGTTATTTAGTTCAGATTTTCAGTCTTTTAGTTTCAGTTTTGCTAGATTTAGTTGAGGCATGTCCCGGCATCTCTAGTCAGTTAGAGGCTTATTTTCAGACATAGTTAGAATCAGCTTAGTATTGGAGTTTGATATTCTTCTTGTATTAAAACTCTCAGAATTGATATATTCAGTTTTAGAATAGGTATTCCCCATCATTTTCATCTTCATGATATTAAGCTTCCGCATTAGTTGTTGTTATTTTTAGTATGCTCATGTCATGCCAGCAGGGTTAGCTTGGGGTCACTAGAGATCGTAGATCCCGTGTACGCTTCTTGGGGGTAGCT
This sequence comes from Solanum acaule, assembly GCA_036250505.1. Lineage (NCBI taxonomy): Eukaryota > Viridiplantae > Streptophyta > Magnoliopsida > Solanales > Solanaceae > Solanum > Solanum acaule. Next base: position 34,580 of record JAJOOR010005617.1, read on the forward strand.
CGGGGCGTGACAAACTTGGTATCAGAGCACTTGGGTTAAGTGTCCTAGTATTTCTGAAAGGCCGCACTAGGTAGAGTCATTTTCATGGGTGTGTAGTGCGCACCACATCTAATGAGTGGGAGGCTACAAAGTGATTTAGGAAAAATCTTAATTTTTCTTGTTACTCTTATTGAGCGTAAGGTATGATCTAATTGCTCATTCTAACTCGACGTTCTACGTTTCAGTGATCATGCCTCCTCATAGAGCTAATGTTAAGAATGCGAATGTCAGGAACGCAAATGCAGCTCCTCCGGTCCTAGATCAAGAAGTTTCAAATGTAGAGTTTAGGAACGCCATTTAGATGTTGTCAAAGTGTTAACAACTAGAATAATCAGCGGGTCCCAGGTCAGGCAGATGCTAATGTTAGGTCAGAGTTCTTAGGATCGCAGATTGGTAAGGATTCCCAAAACTTCATTGATGAGGTCAAAAAGATCTTACAAGTGATGCAGGTAACTAGGAATGATCAGGTTGATTTAGCATCTTACCAACTTAAGGATGTGGCTTATATCTGGTATACTCAGTGGAAAGAGAACCGTGGTACAAATGCAGCTCTGATCACTTGGGATTACTTTAGTGAGACCTTCTTGGACAAGTTCTTTCCAAGAGAGTTAAGAGAGGCAAAAGCTCAAGAATTTATGAACTTAAGGCAAGGTAGCATGACAGTCCAAGAGTATGGGCTCAAGTTTACCCAACTCTCCAGATATGCTCCTGACATAGTTGTTGATTCCACGACCCAAATGAATAAGTTTCTATATGGGATGTCAGATTTGCTGAAGACAGAGTGTAGGAATGCCATTTCACTTGAAGTTATGAGCATCACTAGGCTCATAGCTCACGCTCAGCAGGTTGAGGGTGAGAAGATTAGGTAACAGGCCAAGGAGAACAAGAAGGCTAGGACTGGGAACTATGACTATTCTCAACAGAAATCAGATGGTGGTAATTGCTCGCAATTTCAGCAGAAGTCTTCAACTTCAGCACCTTCATCAGCTAGTATTCAATCCTCCAAGTTCCATTATGATCAGGAGGGTAGAGCATTGGGTTCTAAGTCTCAGTGAAGTGTTTCAGGTACCAAAACATACCCAACTTGTCCTAAGTGTGGTAAGAACTATCCGGGCTAGTGCCTTATAGGAAAAGAAGGATGCTTTGGGTGTGGTCAGTCTGGTCACATGTGGAAAGATTATCCTTCTAGACAGGGTCAAGGAGGTAACAATGGTAGAGCTCAGTCTACAACTTTAGCAACACTAGCAGGTGACCCGACTCAGCAGGGTAAGTCATCTGGTAAAGGTGGCGGTCAATGCCAAAATAAGTTTTATGCTCTTCAGGCTCTGTAGGATCAGGAAGATTCTCCAGATGTAGTCATTGGTACGTTGCGAGTCTTTGACTTAGCTGTTTATGCTTTGTTAGATCCAGGGGCTACTCTTTCCTTTGTAACTCCTTATATATGAGTCAAATTCGATGTTACTCCAGAAACTCTCTCAGAACCTTTCTCAGTCTCTACTCCAGTCGATGACCTAGTTATAGCTAGATGGGTATACATAAATTGCCTCGTCACAGTCTCCCAGAAAGTCACCTCAGTAGATCTTGTAGAGTTAGAAATGGTAGACTTTGATGTCATTCTAGGCATGGATTGGTTACATTCTTGTTATCTCTCAGTCGGTTGTAGAACTCAGATTATTCGTTTTTAGTTTCCAGACGAGTCAATCCTAGAATTGATGAGTAGTAGCTTTGGGCCTATAGGTAGATTCATTTCTTACCTTAAGGCCAGAAAGATAATTTCTAAGGTTTATCTCTATCATGTAGTTCGGGTTAAGGATTCAAGCTCTAAAACCCCAATTCCTGAGTTAGTTCCCGTAGTTAATGAGTTCCAGAAGTGTTTCCAGAAGATCTTCCCAAAGTTCATCCCGAAAGGGAAATCGACTTTGGAATTGATCTCCTTCCAGATACCCAGCCTATCTCTATTCCTCCATACAGAATGGCTCCAGCTGACCTTAAGGAATTGAAAGAGAAGTTGAAAGACCTTGTAGATAAAGGCTTCATCAGACCTAGAATTTCCCCATGGGGTGCACGAGTGTTGTTCTTGAAGAAGAAAGATGGTTTTCTCAGAATGTGTACGGACTATAGGCAGTTGAACAAGGTCACAATCAAGAATAAGTATCCCATCCCCAGGATTGATGACTTGTTTGACCAACTTCAGGGTGCTAGTCATTTCTCAAAGATAGATCTCAGATCGAGTTATCATCGACTCAAAGTCATAGATAGTGACATTTCGAAGATAGCCTTCAGAACTCGGTATGGTCATTATGAATTTGTAGTTATGTCATTTGGACTAACCAATGCTCCTGCAGCTTTCATAGATTTGATGAACAGAGTGTTCAAGCAATATTTGGACTTGTTTATTATCGTCTTTATCGATGATATCCTCATTTATTCTAGGAATGAGAAAGAACATGCGAATCATTTGAGGGTTGATATGCAAACTCTCAAAGATCGCCAGTTATTCGCTAAGTTTAGAAAATGTGAGTTTTGGTTGCAATCTGTTGCTTTCCTTGGTCACATTGTGTCTAGCAAAGGGATCCGAGTGGATTCTCAGAAGATAGAAGCAGTAAAACAATGGCCCAGACCTACCTCTCCTACAGATTTCAGATGTTTCTTAGGTCTAGCAGGTTATTACAGAAGGTTCGTGAAAGGATTTTCATCAATAGCCTCTCGATTGACTAAGTTGACGCAGAAGAAAGTCATGTTTCAATGGTCAGATGATTGTGAGAAAAGCTTTGTAGAATTGAAAACTAGGTTGACTACAACTCCTGTTCTGACTCTACTAGAGGGTTCAGATGGTTATGTTATCTATTGTGATGCGTCCAGAGTCGGCCTAGGTTATGTGTTGATGAAGCGATGTAAGGTTATAGCTTATGCTTCTAGACAGCTTAAGGTGCATGAGAAAGACTATCCAACTCATGACTTCGAGCTAGCAGCAATGGTGTTTTCACTTAAGATTTAGAGACATTACATGTATGGTGTTCACGTAGATGTGTTCACAGACCATAAGAGCATTCAGTATGTGTTCACCCAGAAAGAGTTGAATCTTCGCCAGAGGAGGTGGCTTGAGTTCCTCAAGGACTATGATATGAGTGTGCATTACCATCCTGGTAAGGCAAATGTGGTAGCAGATGCTCTTACCAGACTATCTATGGGTAGTATAGCGCATGTTGAGAAAGAAAGAAAGAAACTAGCAAAGGATGTTTATAAGACTATCATCTTATGAGCATATCAGATGGTGTTGTAACAGTTCAGAATGGGTCAGAGCCTTCTTTGGTAGTGGAGGTGAAGGAAAAGAAAGACAGTGATCCGATATTGCTTGAACTAAAGGGTGCAATCCACCAGCAAAGGGTTGAGGTTTTCTCCCAAGGGGGAGATGGTGTGTTGCACTATCAGGGTCGATTATGTGTTCCTAAGGTGGGAAAATTGACACTACACCATTTTAGTCCTAAGGCCACACTAAATCTAGACAACACTTATAAAGTGTTGCCAAAAATATTTTTGGGTACACTTTTAAAGTGTAGCTTTAGTTATTAGCTTTTGACAACGATAATATTGGCAACACTTGTAAAACGTGCTCTTTAGTAGTATAGGCTACACTTTATAAACGTTGTCAAATTATGATATAATTGGAAACACCTATTTACACATATGACTACACTTTTAAAGTGTGCTATTTTTATAATTTTAAAAACAACACTTTACAAGTGTAGCATTATAATTTTCCCAAAATTTTCACTAAAATATTGTATTCCTTCCAATATATTTAACTTTCCCCCCAATTTCTAATTTGTCAATAAAGGAACTAACAAAAGAAAAATTCTATACAAAGAAATATACTCTAAAAAACATTTTGCCCCAAATTAACATAGGAGATACTCTTTATCTAAATCAAAATAGGAGCTATTTTTTTGCCCAAATCAAAACGTACTTTTGTCCCAAATAAAAATCTCATACCCTAAACCCTACAACTTGCTCTATTCCTTGCTCTGAATGTAGAAGAAACACAGTCGTAGCTCTGAATCGTCCAAATGGGTACTTGAAAGGGGAGTAGCGGATAGAGAGAGAGTGGTCTCATTGGAAGAAGTTAGGCGAGCCCAAACTTATAGTGGTACCAATGGATGACAACTCGGAGCTTCCTTTCCGTCTTCTATGTCGATGCATCAATGATGTACACAGTTACTTGGAAGAAACTGGTGATGATGGGGTACTTTCAACAGATCCTCTTCTTGAGAATCTGACCCTCTTTGTTGGATATCAAACTGCTGAATGGGGGATTGGGTGTTGCAGGAATGAAGGAAGACGATAAGCTAGATAAGGCTGAGTTAGTGATAGAATATTTGAGGTTTTGTGAGTGATATCCAGTGCCTTGGAGAATCATCTGTTCTCATGTACACAAGTTGTTGGGAGAGTGGTTTAGGATCCAGCCAAGTGTGCAAGAAGATTTTAACAAATAATACAAACTCACCTTTGAATTTCTTTATGATTTAGTGAACAGATTAAAGGAACTTGGGGTGAGAATACCACCTTATGCTGAAGGATACTCAGCAGGCAGTATCTGCAAATTGATTTGTTGCTCAAGTTCTATTCTAACCTGAAAGATGGAGCCAGCTATGGTGACTCACCAGGTTAGTTTTCTCACTCCAACTCGTTCTTGTAAAATGTTGTACACTCACTAATGTTGGTCAATCAGGTGCAGGGTTAAACGTATCTCAGCCTTTTACCTCATGTTTTGTATAATTATATACTGACTTTTTTCTCGTTTCATTGAGATAATTTACATACTTTTTTTCGTACATCTTGATTTGTATCCTGACTAATTATTTGTAAGGTGACTAAATTGTTATCCAATAGATGCAATTGGACTGATTATTTGGGAGGTTATGTTATACTGCTTCGACCGTATGATCAAGACCTCCTTAGTTTATTTTCCATAAAGTGTGGTGTTGGGTGCTTGTAGTGTCAAGAGCACCATGTAGACAACTTTACTCTCTGCTAGTTTGAAAACATGAAAGTGAGAACAGACTGAACAGTGCATGTCTTAAGTTTTACCTTTTATAATGTGACATTGTATTTGGTACTCGTTTATTTTCATGGGCAACAAAAAAAGGAAACAAATTCAGACTTGCTAAAAAAAAGAGTTTATTGTTTTGCAAATCTCATCGTTATTGTATATTTCTCTCTTCTTCAATGACATATGGTGATTTCCCTAGTCCTTCCTTACCTTCAACCAGGAAACTGAAAAAATAGAGTTAAGAATTCCAACATCGTTTGGAGGAATTGAGGAATCTAAGGGAGCAAATACGAGCTCTGGCAAGGGAGATACAATCAGTCACTCGACTCATGTATGGCATTTTCATGGGTATGATTTTCTAACCATTAAGTGCTGGTCAGGCTAGCGGCAAATTGCTAATATTGGATCATCTTCTTAAAAAACTTCATGCTTGTGGACATAGGGTTCTTCTTTTCTCTCAGATGACTTAAACACTTGATATACTCCAGGTAAATATTTGTAATCTGGTATGTTTTACAAAAACCCTATTAAAGATGTTTGAACAGTTCAACCCGTAGTTGAATGGTTCTTCTGCTAGGTTAATCTTGTACAGGATTATTAGGATTATCTGGAACTGAGGAAGTATTCTTATGAGCGTCTTGATGGTTCAATTTGTGCGGAAGAGCGCTTTGCTGCAATCAAGAGCTTTAGTCATAATAGATCAAAGTTTGAAGCTCAACAAAATGCAGCATTTGTTTTCTTGATCTAAACAAGAGCTGGTGGAGTTGGGTTGAATCTTGTGGCTGCTGATACGGTGAGTGACAACTACTGGCCGAACTTTTATTATCGGATTGGTTTAAGATTATATACTCAGGTTAACCCTTATATTGTACATGTATTTCTTCTGAATATATATTGTACAAGTAAGGAGTGTTCATTCATCAACGTTTTCTTATCTTGATTATATGGAAAGAGGTGATATAGACACTTGGATCATACACGAGAGTGAAATTGTAATGCACAGGTAGAATATCTAACAGTTCAAGTTCAAACTTTAACTAGTTCAATGCTTGATCTCAAATTTGTTAAAGAATATTATCTTCATTCATGGATATTGATGCGCTTCTCTTTTCATAGTCGTTATAATTGAGACGTTTAGCTCATGAGTTATGCCATCAAGGAAAAAATGTTGATAACTCATATTTCTTGACAACATGCATCACAATGATGCCAGTTGATACCTACTGGATGATAGGTGGAGAATTGTTAGGAAGTCATAATTTTTCTGGACCTCGCAATGCTTAATGGTGCAGTTCTTGCAAGTGATTGGGATAATATACTTTTAACTCTTGTCTTAAGTTCGATTTCAATGGCACAAAATAGTCATTCCTGTTCATTTTGGCCACTGCATAGTGGTGTTAGTATCATATGGATCTGTCTTGTTTTGATTGGACATCCATTTCTTTCATCTCTTTGACAAGTTGTCGTGGTGTAGGTCATATTTTACGAGCAAGATTGGAATCCTCTAGTAGACAAGCAGGCCTTGTAGCGTGCTCACCATTTATGGAGCTTTTCATTTTGTTTACAGGGACTGCACACGTCCTTCTAAAGTGTCTCCATCAAACCCGACCATCATATTCAGGTGTATATGAAACGCTTATATTTTCAGGTCAAGCTTGTGATGCTTATCACAACTTGTATAGAAAGTATTTTTACTACTGTTTTAATTGCACACGTGTGTTAAGTTTTCCATTATTGGGTTGGATATGTTCGTGAGTACTAAAGTTATTAAATTTGATATAAACTGTTCTTCAAGTCGATCTTATTTTGTAAATCTTCTGTCTATGCAGAATCAAAGGCTCTTACTATTGATGATTTATGCCTTTTCCTTCGGGGCTTCTGTTGGCCTTCTTACTAAATATCTCTTCGAAATGCAACAAAAGTAAGACTCAAAAGATACTAAACATTGTTCAGATATCTGTTGTTGACGTTTTATGGTTGCTTTTACTGCTTTCTTTTCATATCATATTATCAGGAAATTGATTTTTGTAGTCTTTAATTGTGTACAAAAAAAGGCTTTTTGCTGATTAGTATGTATACTCTGTGAAAATTCTGTTTTAAGGACTTGTGAGAACAAGGGAACATAAATGTAGGAATTTGACATTTTGTATCATTCTTGTACGTAGTTAGCCAAAAGTTGCTACTAGGATCACGTAGGTTTTGGACATCCTGGAATGTCTGAAAATTAATTAGTGCATTAATGGCATGATCGAATACCTAGGCTTTTTCACTGTTCAGAATTCTCATTATGCTTAGCTTATGACTGAAAAACATTGAGCAATATGTCTAGCATTGGGTGCTAGACTGTTGGTCTGTTGTTAGGTTATAAACTATTTTTTTGGACTTCTAAATTGATGGCTTGTAATTAAGATTCATATCCTTCATGGACTTAGGGGACTTGACTTGAATTATAGTTAGAGAAATGTATCTAACAATTATGTGCTTTTTTGGAAACCTGAACAGTTTTATTGTCTCTGCATTCTTTGGAAATTTGTTCGCTTATACTTGATTCTTAGCTGCATCACCAATCAAATGTTCAATATCAGTGAAGGCAATTTCAGAAGGTGTTGTTCTATTTCCTTGATCATTTGGTATAATTTCAACTCTATCATTTACCCAAACCATAACACAACTATAAGTTGTACCTAAGTCTAGCAAATAGATTAAAAATAAAATTGACTATAGGTGTTTCCTCCTCAGGCCTAAAAGTAGGAGTCCACTTTTGAATTGGTTGGCTTACAGTGAATACTCTCCAATTATGCACTTCCACATCTTTATTGTTATGAATTGGTTTGGCTTGCTGTGAATTTAAGCATATTAAATACATGATTTATTTCACTAATTTATAATTTTATTTTGAATGTGCAGGAAAATGCCGGTAATTGAATTTGAATTGTGGCCAGAAGTAAACTCGATCTATTGTAGTGAACGATGAAGAGTTTTTGTAGTACTATTGTCATATATGTTTGAATGCATTTGGTTTTGTGGAATTTATTGATATTAGAGATCTTTAAGCAATCACTTTCTAAGTATTGGTTGTACAACACATGTTTCTCGAAGTTTATTTGAAATATATAGCTTCGATTTATTTATTAGTTAATTTTGTGCTTTAAGTCACTTGTATATTTAATTATGTGATTATTGAATATATGCAAATAAAAATTATTATTATTAAAAATAGAAAATTGTGGCTACAAAATTCTACACAACATTGCCACACTTCATAAGTGTTGTTGTAGGACGTCCAATGTTATCTTGTACATAAGAAAAGTTACACTTTATAATTGTTGCTCTAGATGAGATATAAAAGGCAACACTTTTTAAGTGTGATCAATAACAAATCAAAGGCAACGCTTTTAAGTGTAGTATAATTAAAAAAAGGTGTTGCTAATGTATCACTACAAAGCGTGCCCTTATACCTCTTTGGCTACACTTTATAAGTGTAGCTGTGATGGCGACATTTGAAAAGTGTTGCCTAATGTCAAAGGTTACGCCTCTTTAGGCCACCCCCTAAAAAGCGTTGCTTAAAGTCCAAAAGTGTAGCCTTTTATCAAAGGCCACACTTTTTGCTAGTTTAGGCAACATTTTACTGGGTGGCCGTAGGCCTGAAATGGTGTAGTGATGAGTTGGTTGAACTTGAAAAGGAACCCTCTATAAGTACATATGTGATTGAACACTCTACGGGAAATAAGGCTAGCACCGAGTGGATGTGGTTAGGAAGGTGGCCTAGTTGAGTATGAGATTAGGCACAATGAACTTCCTTGGACATCCCCTAAACCATGTGCCTACATGGGTTGCTTACTAGTTCTACCTTTGGCAAGTAGAA
>JAJOOR010005618.1:0-31885 GCA_036250505.1 Solanum acaule
CCCCCCCCCCCCCCCCCCCCAAATCCTCACCCACACATTTTCATGCCTCTAATATGTCGGTGTCAGTTCGTCCCAATTTCTTTCATGTGGTTACCCACTTCATGATATTGTAGTTGGTTGCATGATACAATATAAGGAAAAGGGTAAAAAATACCCCTCAACTTTCATTTATTAGTTAAGTTTATCCTTCATTATACTATCCAGCTATTTATACCCCTGTCGTTAACAAACTTAGCAAATATAGCTCTTAATTAGATGGTTCCCCCAAATCAACCAAAATTACCCAATTTAAATTTAAATTACCGATTCCCTCTTTAACCAGAATCCGACCCACTAAACTAAATAAACCCATAACTAATTAAATCCCAAAATCAATTTATCCGATCTTCATCTCCTTCCTCCATGAAAATACCATGTCTCGTCTGTACCCAAGGGTTATCGAGATTGATTTTTCCTCCAAGTGAAGCTCCTTAGGTCATCCGAAAATCCTTTTTTTTGAATTTCTGTTGATCCAAACTTTCTTTTGCAATTTTTACTAGAACCTTTCGTGTTGTTCCTTCGGAAAAGGAGCTCGTTTTGTAAATATTTCATTTTAAGGGACAACCGGAACTTTTCTTTGTGCAGTCATTTGTATACTGTTGTTGATTCGTAGCTCTTTCATTTGTGTATTGTTGTTAATGTTTCCTGGTTATTCTTCTCTGAGTTAGGAGTTCCTATTCGAGTCAAAGCTAATGTATGGCTGAATCTTTGTGTTGCACCATAAGAAGCTATTTAGGTTTGTTGAATCAGAAATGACTTTTTTTGGTACTATTACAGGCAAAAATTTGACATAAATCCAATGAAAATTTTAAAAGAATTTGCAGCGAAGTGTAGGATTAAATGGATGACTAGGAAGCCTTTGGCATACTGGAAAGGAAGTGTACAATTAGGTGCAGCAATATAACTTGATCTTGTAAAGATCTTCTAAACTTGAATGCATCCTAATTTGTCAATTACTGTTTGTTGCATAAAAAAAAAAAAAAAAGAGGAAGAATAAATAGGCTATTGCTATTACAAATGTATGAAGTTTTCCGTGGAAGGAGATGAAGAAGATTGGAATAGATGGGTTTTGAGATTTAATTTGGTATGAATTTAGTTTAGTGGGTCGAGTTTGGGTTAAAGAGGGAATCGGGTAATTTTGGCTGATTTGGGGGAAACCGTCCAGTGGAGGGGTATATTTGCTAAGTTTAGTAACGACGGGGTATAAATAATTAGATAGTATAACGAAGGATAAACTTAACAAATAAATGAAAGCTGAAGAGTATTTTTTATCCTTTTCCCTACAATATAACATAGTGTAATGGTTCTCTATTAATGAATTGAATGGTTAAATTTTACAAGGTACAATCACATTCCGGTTGATGTTTCTCTTTGAAGCTATACCGTATGTTTATTCAACTGAATAATTGGTTGTTTTCTGCCAGAACAAGAAAGTAAGAAGCAGGCAAAAGAAATTGAAGGCTTATGATCTTTCTACACTAACAGAGTTTCTCCCCGACTTGAAAGCCTCTCAGCAACCAAAACCTGCAGAGTTCAAGTTGAAAAGTAAAACTAGGAAAAATTTAGTGTGAGTACTTGAAAAGCTTTGTTTATCATTCAAAATTCGTCGCCTTTTTATGATAGAGCAATTTTTTCCTAAGAATGTCTACTTCCAACAGGTTGAAGGAAGACAATCAATTACAAGCTGTTATTAGTCATCCAGCTTTCCAGTCAGATCCATTAGGCGCCATTCATCAACATCTGCAAAGCACACAACCTACTGTAGATGAAAAGCCAAAAATAAGAGAGAATAAGAACGGAAATAGGAAAGGAAAAAAGAAATCTAAAGCATCAGCCGGGCTACAGTTGATGGAGATCTAATGTGCTCTTGAACTTTTTTTGTTTCGTTTTTTCTGCTTCTCCTGGTAAGGAATCCCCCATTTTTGGTATGTTGGTCTGTGTTCGTCCCCCTATGGTATAAATAGGGCAACAGTAAGAGGAGTTGGCAAATTTCTTTTAGTTATTTTCCTCTTGCTCTTTGGTTACTAAAGTTGATCTGTTGATGAACAATTTGCTTGTAAGTTCCTTTTATTGATCAATACAAAGCTTAGTTTATTACATTGGTGCTTTCATTGATCCTATTATGTGCCTCTCTACCCTTCTACCCTGCTCGATGCTCAATTGAACACCCTCATTTAATCGTGAAGGTGTTGCAGGAATCCGCGTAGGTGATGCAAGAGAGTCATTAGTCGGAGATCGGATCCCAATTGGGGTCAGGACTTTGGGTCGGCTCGCGCCGGAGGTGGTGAGGGTTGGAAGAGAGTTTTGAAAATGTTTTCCCTATGTTTGGTACATAAGTTATTTTCTTTAAAATTGGAGGAAGATCAAGTCCAATAGAAAACATTGTTTAAGCCACCCAAATATGTGGAAATTGAAAAACATTTTCCTTCGTACTGTACGCACCAAGATTGTTTGGTACATGGGCAAAGAATAATAATTTCGAAATAAAATTTGAAATTAACTTTATCTCATGTTTGATTTTGTGTAAGCATAACCTTTACACCAAGTGGTGGGATTAATTATCCCATAGAAGGTGGGATATCCCAACATTGTACCAAACGATCTCTTAGTGTTACGATGTGTTTATCATCATCTTTTTTTATATGGTAGTAATATATTTAGTTTTTTTGGGTCCTTCTATCATGTGTATATTCTTACTTAGTCCGATCAACTAAGAGCTTGTTTCACCAAACTATAGTTTGTGTCAGACTAAATAATTTGAAAAATATATTTCCTAGGTTGTGTTTGATCAATATTATATTTTAAAAACTATTTTGAAGCATCAATTACTAAGTAATTAAAGGGTCATTATCTTTCTATAATACATGATAAAGATCCAACGTATCTTACAAGATGATTTAGAAAAGGGTTGACATGAGAATCTTATTTCAAAGCAATTTCTGGAGTTTTTCTTTATCCAACGTCTCTTACAAGAAAAGACGTTAAAAAAAATGTACACGCTCAGTGGGACTCGAACCCATCCAACGTCTTTTGTAAAAGACGTAAGAAGTACACGCCCAGTGGGAGTCGAACCCACAATCCCTTGATTAGAAGTCAAGTGCCTTATCCATTAGGCCATGGGCGCTATTTTGTGTGTATCGACAGGGAAACAATATAAAATTAGTATTATAAGAACCAAACTAACGAAACCCAAAAGTCAAACTAGAAAGTAGCACGGAGCTACGAAAAATTAAACTATTTATAGATGCTTAATAAATATATATATATATTAGATATTTCATCCCCTTTGAATTATTCGTGTGTTTACTTTTTCATATTTTGAACCTCTCAATTAAAAATCTGGCTCTGTCATTGCTGACAAGAATGAATTGACAACACTATTAGAACAACCTTTGCAAGAATGAATATTAAATCTACCAAACAATAAAAATCTTAAAAGAAAAAAACCATGCTTAACTCTAGAATGTAGGAAAACTCATGCATATATAAATTATTATAAAATTATTTACAAAACATACATAAAACATAACTTATGTACCAAACATTCACAATGTATTTTATTGCACAATGCATCCACATCTAAGCATAAGCATGGCACATTTTCACATTCATATCAGAAAAAGAAATGAAAAACAATTTCATACAAATAACGAATTGCTTCTACCACAAAAGCTAAAGCGGAATTAGAGCTCTTGAGTAAGAAGTTCACACCAAAATTGAAGAAACGGATTCAATACAACTTGGATAGCCGAAAAACCAACCAATAGGAAGTTCATAATTAAGCAAATATATAAAAGCTATTGACATCTTAAACAGTAAAAACAAAATCATTATGACTATGTTACTAACATAAATAACTATAAATGATATTCATCGATAAGAGTTATCTCAACTCCTAATACTAGAAACGAAAATAGAGTTGCAGAAACAAGAATCAACTGCAGCTGTCTAACAGTAACAGAAAACAAAAGCTAAGAGACTTTGTTCTGTAAGTTGTATGATAAAGGAATACAAGTAAGGTTTTCCATGTCATATACACAAATCACAAACTTCTTAATTCAAAGAAGCAAATGTTAAATCAATCAGAACAAGTTATTGAACACATTTCTGTTAGATACCAATACGCATAAAGATGTCTCATTTGCCTAGGCCCTTATTTCAGGTGTGGGGAAAGAGCGGAAACTTGTGTGATATCAAGAACTAGCATATAAGGTACAGAGGCCATTCAATATGAACTCTAAACTGCTCTTTTGGTCTATTATCTCCTTTCATCTCCGGCAGCACTCCCTAATAATTTGATGGACGATGGTGCTTACGTTCACCAAGAACTTTGACTGAGATACAACAAAAGAAGTTCTGAACTGTGGCTTGTGGATTGGCCTAGTAACTAAAGCTTTGACAAGTCAATTAAATGGAACTATAGAATGATGTACAGAAAAGTGAATCTTCACAACAATAGTGACCAATTCTCGTCAAAACCTTAGCTGCTGCAGGTGTAGACATCAAAACAGTCAATTAAGAATACAAGGATGAAGCTAACCTGGCTCCGTGAGCTTCACACCAGCCTCCAGACACGCCCTCAAAACACGTTGAAGACACATTTCACTTCCATGACACTGAAGCTCTATAACATCTTCTCTATTATATGATTTTGGGACCAGCATAGGAACCTTATCTACGGGGTTATAATAGAATTAAAGGAAGAAGTGAAGAACCAATTCCTCACAGGTATGAACTTAATAAGAACAGACAAAATTACTAGAAACAGAAAGGAGATGTTGCAAGAGCTAAATTGAGATATGAAGCAACAAAGGCATCGAACTCTTAAAATCTCCAATGTAGTACAATCTACATGTCAAAATTAAAGAACAAATGCACCAACAAAAGGGAAAATGTAGAGTTTCAAATTATACCTCATCAATCACATTCACATGAGAATCAGAAACAAAACCATACTCTACGACATGGATCCTAGGCCTCCAATCTGAAGAACTTCTTTTCTTCTTTATCACCTTGGGATGAAATACACGACCAACTATAGGGACTGCAGACGGACCAGATAACTGAATAATCCCAACTGCAGCTGCTGGACCACCTAAAGAAGTGACAATAGCAGCAATGGTGCTAGTATTTAGAACCACAAGATTCTCTGCTATAAAAAGATTGAAAGTATAGTTGTAAAACAATTCTTTCAGCACCATAGTATTCTCTGCAACAGAAAGATTGAAATTTTAGCATCAAAAACTAATTTTTTTTCAGTACTAGAGTACTCTCTGCAATAAAAAGATTGATTTTTTATAAGTCAAAAACAATTCTTTCAGCACCATAGTATTCTCTGCAATAGCAAGATTGAATTTTAGCATTAAAAATCAGTTCTTTCAGCACCAGAGTATTCTATGCAATAAAAGAAACATTAAAACCCGTTTCTTTTCGAACCACATCCTAGTTCAACTTTTGATGGACTAAAATGGATTGAGCTAATAAATGAACAGGTCAATAAACCCATCCATACTTGGACGAGTTGAACGATATATATTTTCATAGGCTAATTTTGACACCTCTAAGCTTTACAAAGGATTCATACAAGCTAATTGATTCATTGATACACACATATACCTCTTTTTAACATTTTTTTGGTGAATGGCATACTGGAATGACATGCATAAACTCCCGGTAAGTTCAACATTGCTTCAGCAAAACCTTCATTGAGAAGAAAGTTTTGAACTATACAATCCAAAAGGTAGCTAACAATCTTTGGCTTATTCACTCTACATTTAACAAGTATATGCAAGTTCGTTCTCTCGGCTGATTTTTCTTTCTCCAAGTTGACGTTACACTTCTTCTCTCCGCTATATATGCCTGGACATGCATCCAAGCATAGGTGAGTTTTCATGGTTTTATTGCATTTACAAGTTACAACTTTAGACTACTTCTGCAGGGGACTTTGAGGAAAAGGTCAGTCTTGTTCAATTGGCAACAAACTACTACCTTATAGGTAAAAATTGTCGGTATTGTTCAACAATTGAAACTCATGTCTAATAGACAACATATTACACTATTGTCACAGTTGGTAACTTCTTACAACATATTACAACAATAGATTTAGTGCGATTTGTCGATTTTCTTTGTTACACCCCTGCCTTGTGAGTTAGTGAACAATATTATTCCTTACTTGTTCATATTTTACACACAAGCTTAAAGAAGGAAACAACATTCACGTACATATATACCTCAAATGTCTAAACATTTTTACGATTTGATTCAAAATTTGAAGTTTATAAGTTTGGGATTTAATTCTTTTAAATTACTAAATTTTGAAAAAGATAACCAACACATTTGAAAATTTCACATTTTGGACTATAAAGAATTGTTAAAAAAATTCACTTAATATATTGAAATGAATGGAGTAATTCATTGTGTAAAATCACTTTGGTACAATCATTCACAATCCTATTATGCAACACATTATCATTTATCCCCTCAAACGCAACTTCAAAAGCTCAAATTTTCAAGTTTCAAGTTTATATTTCAAAATCTATGATCAAACACGAGTTAAAATATGGATAATAAGTAGCCAACGGATTGACAGTCTTCATTAACATGAAGTTGAATCAATTCTAAACTTTCATATATGATTTCAATATGCATAAACTGGTGAATGAATGTTCAATTTTACTACAAAATTCAACAGACAAAGAATGCTATTTGCCACTATTCATTACAAAAAAAATCCCATGAATGATTCAATTGAGTAATTTCCCCAGAAAATGCTCAGACCTTCAGTTTTTTTTACCACTTCGAAGCACTCTGCTTGAAGGCTCCACAGTTGTCTTGTTCCTGGGTGTTGCTGAAACTGATGAATTCCCCCTTGTACTGGAACTTGGTGGAGTCGGGTCAGAACCCATTTCAGTTTTGCCCCGGTAAGTGGAAGCTCTGCCTTTAGGAGTCAGGCCAGTACCCATTTGAGCTTTTCCCCGGCGAGTTGAGACGGAAGTGGACGGTGTGGCTTTAGCTTTCTCCGATTTTGGTGGTTGTGGGTCAGCAGGAGGAGTCGAATCAGAATCGGTTTTGGGTTTTCTCCGGCGAGCTGAGCCGGCAGTGGACGCTGTGGATTTGCCATTCTGGCTTTGCCCTGACGGGTGAGAACACTGGAAGTTGGCAGCACAACTGCCCTTTTCTTGAGCGGCAACCGCTTAGCAAGCACGGCATTAGCCTCAGAGCTGGTTATACTCACTGGCTTGAACATGCTTGGGTAATTCTTGTCTTTCATATCTTCCGGCGCATTGTCCTCAGAGGGACTTTCCTCAGAAGGCACCATTTTCGCTTTGCCTTTATCACGTCGACCGGAACTGGAGGAGGGTTCCATATTTAACCTTTTCTTGGCTGATCCAGAGACTCTTGCGTTTCCCTCATAAGAACTTGTTCTGGATATCTTGGTACTGGATGAACGAGTATTTGGTGATATTATGGGTATTTGAGCAACAGGCGATTTGGGTATATCATTACGACGGCGGGCGGCGGTGGCGGGAGAAGAGGCGCCGCCAGCAGTGGTGTTTGTTATTTCGCCCTTCTTTGACTTGGGTGGTTGAGAAACAGAATCAGGAGGGACGTTAGAATCCACTTTACCTTTGCCGCGTTGTTGTCGAGTAGATCTTTGAGTAACAATGGCGGCAGTCTCCGTATTCGCCTTATTCTTGGAATCCATCGAAGAAGATTCAGAAGTGTTTGTTTCAGCCTTCTCCGACTTGGGTGGTTGCGAAACAGAATCAGAAGGCATGCTAGAACCCACTTTGTCTTTGTCGCGTTGTCGAGTAGAGCTTCGAGTACCAATGGCGGCAGGCCCTGAATTCGCCTTTTTCTTGGAATCCATTGAAGAAGATTCTCCACCACCACCATCAGAAATCTTTGTTTCTACCTTCTTGGACTTGGGTGGCTTAGGATCAGACTCCACTTTGCCTTTGCCGCGTTGTCGAGCAGAGCTTTGAGTACCAATGGCGGCAGGCCCTGAATTCGCCTTTTTCTTGAAACCCATTGAAGAAGATTCACCACCACCACCATCAGAATTCTTTGTTTCTGCCTTCTTGGACCTGGGTGGCTTAGGATTAGAACCCAATTTTGCTTTTCCACTTCCAGAAGAGCTCGGAGCAACATTGACAGGTGGTTGTTGAGGATCAGAATTAGAATCCAAATTGGGTTTTGCAGTGCGAGAAGAGGTTCGAGTACCAATGGCGGGTTGATGAGTGGAGGTTGAGGACGATTCCTTCTTCGCCTCTTTCTTGGGAGCCATGGAAAACAGAGCTTTCTTTCTTGGTGATTGACAGAAAACAGAGTAACTATAGCTGGCTTTGATTTGATAGTCTATTTATACGCAGTACATATGTTCTCCTTCTGTTTTCGGCGCCCAATTCAAATGATTTGTTTTCTAATTGAGTTGATAGTATTATAATATCTTTTTGTTTTTTAGCTTTTTACCTAATAGTCAATATTTCTATGGAAGTCTAATTAATTTGAGTTGATAGTATTATAGTCTTGCTTCATTTTTTTTTTTTCTTACTAGATATTTAATATTTGTATGAAAGTTCGATTAATTTGAGTTGATTGTATTATAATCTTTCTTTCATTTTTTGTTTTCTTACCTTATATTTATTACTTGTATTGAAATAGGGCTAATCTGAGTTGATAGTTTATATTCTTTATTCAAGTTGTTGTTTCTTACTAGATATTCATTATTTGTATTGAAATCGGACTAATCTGAGTTGATAGTATTATAATCTTTTTTCATTTTCGTACCTGATATCCAATATTTGTATGGAAGTATGACTAATTTGAGTTGATAGTATTATAATCTTTTTTTGTTTGTTTTTTATATGCAGTACTTGTATAGAAGTTCGATTAATTTGAGTTGATAGTATTATAATCTTTCTTCATTTTTTTTGTTTTCTTACCTGATATCCAATATTTGTATAGAAGTCCTACTAATTTGAGTTGATATTATTATAATCTTTTTTCATTTTTTTTTTGTTTTCTTACCTGATATCCATATTTATATGGAAGTCCAATTAATTTGAGTTGATAGACGGATAGTATTATAATCTTTCTTCATTTTTTTTGTTTTCTTACCTGATATTCAATATTTGTATTTCAAAATTCGACAAATTTGAGTAAATAATATAATAATCTTTCTTCTTCTTTTTTTGGATTTTTTTACTTGATATGCAATATTCATATTGAAATTCGTATAAAATCAAAAAATAATTAAGCAAATTGAGATGGAGAAAATAATAAACTAATGTTAAACACAAAAACAAATCGTTAATTGTAATAGTTGCTTAAAGGGCTGATGAATAATGAGGAATGACTTAAATAAAAGGATAAATTAATCAAGACACATTTTAAATTCATATTGTAGCTATAGTAATATTCATTTTCAGCCAATCGTGTTACTTCAATTTAACTTCATTAACCAAAATGTTCCCCAAATTGTAATGATTCGGTAGGTCATTTTTGGAAATTTTAAATATTTGTTTAACTAGAATAAATTAATTGATGGTTAATTATTAAATAACTAATTTTAGTTAATACTTAATGGGCTAAGTTATAATTCATTTAATTTCACTTGACCCATATAGGAAAATAAATCATTAAGGTTGAGAATTGTTGGGTCATAATTTCGTGTAGTTGCGGCTTGGAAAGGAGTATTGAGGTATATAATAAATACATATATGTGAAGCTAATTTTTCCTTTCGTGTACAGATATATGCATATATTATTTACATATATTTATGGACTAGAGGGTACTGATTAAATTATTATGGTTGGTGGATGAAACAGTACTAGGATATAAGATATGTTTTTCTGTTGGTTAATATTTTGAATTGATCATTAAGAGTTAGATGGGAAATTGAGGTGGATTACTGTATGTTTGTTATAAAGGGTTTGTGAGTTTGTTTTGGAAATTAATGGTAACTGGTGGGTGCTAAATTAATAGGAATGGTGGGCCAATGATTAGCCACGATGAGCGTGATATTTTCTCTTCTCCTGGTCTGAGGCTTCTTGTGGAGGTTTGTGAGGTAGTTGCTTGTCATTTTAGCGGATCTTTTTTCTCCTTAATTATGATCTTGTTCTATTCTAGAAATAATGTCATTTGAGACTTGTGTTTTTCTTTTGAATCAGTTGTAATACTTTAGAGTCTTGTACACGTGATAACCAGATTTTAAGGGTATTTTTGAGTTGATTATAAAATTTCCGCATTTTATTATAAAGGCTGAGTTTTAAGCCAATTTGTCTTGGTGGGATAAGACGAGTGTCATCACGTCCATTTTTGGATCGTGACACAAATACCATATTCTTTTACCATATGAATTCCCTCTTATAGTGTGGTAGTATTACAATAACTTACCTTTCAAAATAACAATAATAAATTCAAAATAAATCCACTCAAATGGTCAAAAATTAGTATACTGTCATTTATATCATTAAAAGAGCCTATTCGAATTAACTTATTTTAAATGTTTTGGAGTTAAAATAGTTTTTAAGCATTTTTTTAAATGTTTAGATAAGTTTTAAAAAATGCTTATAAGCATTTGATTTTAAGCTAAAATGATAAAATAAGTCATAAGCTAAGATTTCTTTATATGATTATTGACTTATAAGTCAAAAATCAAAAGTCAATCCAAACAGATTCAAAAGTTAATCCAATTTTAAAATTATATGTTTGTAAATGATAAAAGCTATGAAAAAGTGTAAGAAATATTTAAAAATTACATTACAATAAAAAAAAATATGCATAGAAATATGTTTACCCTTAAAACTAGCTACATTTACTTTTTACCCATTAAAATTCTATTTTCAACTTGAAAAATTATACGTCAGGTTTTTATTGAACAAGAATGACAGTGATATGACAAACTTACTCTTTGTAGAGAAAGCCAAATTGACATTAAACACATTTTATTTCTCAAGTTTGGTTAGTGAGTAGAAAATATTTTTTAATGTTTGATTGGTGAATGAAAAACATTTTCTAGAAAATATGTTTTATTTTTGATTTGATACTAGAAAATACTTTTTAAGAAAAAATCAATTATCGATCTAGGATCCGACCCCGACATCCGAACTAAGACATGACTCCGATGTCCGTTCCAAAACAATTTATTGAGATATTGATCTAAAGTCAAAATCAAATGGAGGCCTTAAACTTAAATTGTTAATAACTTAAATTTCTTGCTATTGTGATATCAGTTGGTGTGGGACTGAGCCTTCCGAATGAGAAAGAAGAAAAGTGTGTTGCTCCTCTTGGCCCGTGGTTTTTCCCCTTATTCAGAAGGATTTCCACGTAGAATTCTTAGTGTCATTATTTTTCAATTTTATTTTCATTATTTTGACCATATATTGTTTGTATTAGTCCGTTTCCCAATAATAATCACACCATCATCTCTTACTTTTATAGGTAGGATTACTCTCCGACCAATCTCAATGGGAAACTACAACACAAGGACTCTTTACATGATATTGTATAAAAATGTATAGGAATATATATACATCTTTGATACATAATTATACATTCTATGCAGATTATACACCAATACCATTTATACAATGTTGTTACATTATATATACATATAAACGTTTCTATTGAATTTTTCGTTGTTGTCTATATAGTTAATTAAGAAGCCCTTTAGTATATACACAGATGGAAGCCTGGAATATAACCTCATAATTGTAAGGTTGTAGTAATATACACAGTATAAATCATAGAAAATATTAATAATTTTTTATTATATACACGATATTAGTACTGGTATAATGTATATCGTGTGTGTTTATATATACATTTTATTTTGAAAGTATTGCTGGTATATAATATTAAACGTATAATTTGTATGATAAATGTTTGTATCTAAGAATATAATTTTTCAAAAACTTTATACTAATAAATCTGAATATTTTAAGTATGATGATATATTAAAATCCTCTCTTTCCAATTCCACCAAAATAGTTCCTTTTGATTGCTAATTTAGAAATATAATGATATTATAACCATGAGAGAGAAGGAGGATTAAATTGATAAGGATCAAAATTGATCCCTTAATAGAAGAATAATTAATTACTTTCTAAATTATTTGTTATACTTTCTTCGATTATACTATTTATTGTTTTTAGTTTGGACACGCTTTTTAAAAAATTCTTCATTTCAAGAAATTGGAAGTGTTTTCACGAAATTATCATTAATTAAATAATATTAATTTAATATGATTTCTTGGTTTTGCAAAAATTTACTTATCTAATTAAAGGTATAGTTGAAAAAAGAAAATACCTTTTTGATTATGTAAAAAGTAGTTTATTTTCTATTAAACATAAAATAAAAGGCAAAAAACACCACATAATATGGATCAAGATAGTATAGGTAATAAATCTTTTATTCTTGAAATAAATCAGAAGTAATGATATTTATTAAAAACATTCCTTAATTGGCGACTTACAACTTGAAATCTCAAAAAAGGATTAAAATAGGTGAAAATATTATGTACTTATATTTACTTTGTTTTTGCTTATATGATATTAGTGATAAAATAAGAGATCTAAATATCATTTTGCCCATTATTATTCAATTTAGGTAATAAAAATAATGATTATCTCAAAATGGCAAAATCTTTACAAATTTGACTCAAAATTTGAGGTCTCTACATTAGTGCAATCCATGTAATTATTGGCAAGTGGAATTCATTTTATTTCTATAATAGGTACACTGATATTAATGTCCTTCTATTTTTAAAATATGTCAAAAGTAATATGAATTTTTTACCATATATAGTTGAATTGAAGACATATAGGAATAATTTTTTTTAATCATTAGTATAAATAGAAGTGTAAAAGTTTGGAAAAAAAAAATCAATTGTCTAAAAAGTTCAGAAATTGAAAATGAAGCAAGCTTTAGCAACATGTTTCATCCTAATAGCTTTTCTTTTTCTCACCTCAGGTATATATGCTAAGATTTAGTTTTTATTTATCGTGATTTACTGTGTTTAGGTGACTGCACCTTATTGTTATTGTTATGGTTCCTTATATATACTATCATGTTTTTCTTTTAATTACTGTTTTGATTTTGCTTGAGCCAGCTGTCTTTTAAAAACAATCTTTCTACCTCTCGTAAAGATAGTGATAAGGTCTGCTACACTCTACTCTCGCTAGATGATCCCGGCCCGTTTTGTGGGATTTTACAAGGTTTGTTGTTGTTGTTGTTGTTTTTATTTACAATCTTTCTACCTCGTAAAGAAAGTGATAAGGTTTGTCACACTCTACCCTCCAGACCCTACTTTGTGGGATTTCACAAGGTTTTTTTTTTGTTGTTGTTGTAGGATAATTTTTATTTTACAATCTTTCTACCTCGTAAAGATAGTGATAAGGTCTGTCGCACTCTACTCTCAAGACCCCACAAGATTATTTTTTTCGTAAGATAGTTTTTATTTTCATCATTTGTTAAATCACGTGTAATTATAAAATTTTAATTCAACAAATATTTTTGATGAATCTCACAAGTAGCTTTGTAAGGAGATTAGGTTCTTATTCCCATCTTTTATAAAGGTAGAGAGACGGTTTTCAACAGATCCTCGACTTATGTCGATGAGTAAGGATAAATTAATAGTTAAAGAAGTCAAATCTATTTATGTATCTATTTATTTAAATTGGCATTTCTAATGATTTTTTAATTATTTTTTTAAGGTATGATTTCAGTTGAGGGTGCCCTAGTAAATATTTGTGAGAGATTAGTACTTGGAATTGATTGTCCAGTAGAATCACAATCAAGAATATGCCTAACAGAGTGCACTAAAATATCCCATGGCCATAACCCTTATGAACATTATTGTTTACAAGGTCAAGATTAAACTTATTGCTATTGTGAATGGGAAGCTGATTTCTGCGATTATGGGTTCGTTTGATAGAGTGCATTAATACGGTATAATTGGTGCACCGATCATTACTATGAAAAGATTTTTAAGAACGTAATAGTTTTTTTGTCATTTTTATTTTGCTAATAAGATATATAGTACTATTGTTGTTGAAAGTGTTCGCAACACATATTGAAAGAATATTACATATCTATCGCGCATTAATGGCAGGGCCTTGCTCATCCGTGTTAAAAAAAAGGCACGTGCTTTAGATCCCCAAATTTGAGAATCCTCATTTCTTAACAATAATTGATTATTTTTTTTATTTTTTAAAAAAAATGGAATACTATTAGTAGAAAGTAAACTTTTGATATAAAATGAAAGAATTTACTAGAAGAGGTTTGATATATTTAGAATATTGTATCTTATGAAAGATAATATAAAATAAGAATGGTTATATTATCAATAAAAAAAAATCAAAAGAAATCAGTTATATAAAAGTTATTAGTAACAATTTAAGTTTAAAACCTCCATTTGATTTTGACTTTAGATTACTAATATGTTTGAGCCGTCACCCCTGATTAAGGGTGTCAACTTTCCTAAATTTCTTTTATGAGGAATATAAATATCAGCTTGTGCTAGAATCAAGATTAAAACAATTTAATCTTCCATACTCCATCTAATTTGACAAAAAATTCACAACGATCTTTAAGAAAATTACACGACTTCTTCTGAGAAATAGATGAGCATATAAAATATTTTTTTGCAAATATACCCAAAGCAATTAAAAGGATAGCATCCCTTTAATTAATAACTCTTTTTTTTTTGTGAAACTTTAATTAATAACTTAACTGGGAACAAATAAAATGCATACTTCTTCAAAATAAAAATAATTACTCCCTTTGGTGTGACACTTTTCGGATTTTGAGATTCAAATAATTTTATCTTTGACCGAAAATTTATCATACATCTTTTAATTATTTTGAATTTCCAATTATTGTGACTTATAGTACTTTTTACATAGTTTACAAATATATAAATTTATTTCAAAAAGGTTGAAGATTCCACGCGCAAATTTTCGGTCGAAAAACGATAGTGACCACATAAATTGGGACAGAGGGTGAAAAAAAAAACCAAAAAATGACGTCTATGGAAACCTCACAGCTCTCTATCAATATAGCTTTTAGATTTTTGGTTAACGCCACATCATGCCTAATCGAACATGATGCTTGCTTGGTGAACTTAATAAAAAAATAATGTTGCACTAGCTCTTGCTATCAACTATAACTTTTGGCATGATGGTAAATGCTTGATTCCCAAAAGCAACATGTTGCATGAACTATACTTTTTGACATGATGGTAAGCGTTTGACGCTTGATCCTAACAGAGACCACATCAATTAAACTGAGGTTGGTAAATACAATAGTTGTGTTCTTGCTTTTCATCACTTGAGATACAAAGAAAAAGTCTTTCATATGCTGCAGCCATTTTGGTAGCAGTAAACAACTTCAAACCCCTCTTTCTAGCAAATCTTCCTTTCTTCTGTAGACTTTCCCTTCCATCCTCCCAAATCTTATACAAAGCTTTCTTCAATTCCCCTACTGTAGGTGCATATGTATACCCCATTTCTTGGCTGACGATGATCGATCCAGTAATGCTGGCGAGTTTCGTTGCCATCAAAGGCTTACCTGTTAGGATGGCTTCTAATAGTGTGTGATCCAAACCTTGAGCTCTTAATGTTGGGTTTATGAATACATCTATTGCATTATAGAATCCTGCTAGTTGATCCTGTTCTAATGGTCCTAAAACCATCACATTATTCGATCCGAGGCCTTTGTATCGAGTACCCCATGGACCATTTCCAGCAACCAGTACAATGACATTGTCCCTGAATGTTGAGTTCTCATTGAAAATTTGTTGTAAGGCTTCAAACATTAAAGGGTGTCCTTTATCTTTAACTAACCTCCCGGCTAACCCCACGATTAGGGACTTTGATTCAGGGATTCCAAGGTTGGACTTAAAAGCATTGCCCTTTGAAACATCAGGCTTGAATATCTCCTCATTGACACCGTTTAGTATGACATGAACGCGTTCTTCAGGGATCATATAGATCCTTTTAAGTACATCTCCAGCATGATCACTCGTGGCAACGTGGTGAGCGTAATTTGGGAAAAACTTTACCTCTTCAATAACCTTCTTCATTCTTTCAGACAAAGCAGGTGACTTTACAGGATCATCAGTAGTATTTCGGAGAAGCTCCTGTATGATATCAGAATGTATAGTTTCATAGGCAATTCCATGCCAGCTAACTGCAAGATTTTTCAGGTTTTTCGATCTAGTATGCCTGAGGCCTACACTCTCTGTATGAATCACATCGAAGGGCCTTTTTGTCGCGTTCTCTGCTTGAAATTGCTTCCAAACAACGGCTTGGTCAAGATATCCGGCAGCAGTTGGCCTCGAGATGTGAAAATGTGGATATAAAGGAAAGGATGAGTTGGAGGATGAAGCAGTGAAGATATGAAGCTCATGGCCTTGTTTGGCTAAGGCGAGATGGAGTGTTAAGGCGTGTCGTTCAAGTCCTCCAGCTTGATTTTCATCTGGCCATTTCTTGACAAACAGAGCAATTTTAAGGAGTCTTTGAGGTGGTTGTGATGAAAAGTCAAGATGATTCCAAGCTTTCGGGAATCTTAGTAGATTAGTTGATTCGTTTTCGTTGCTCGTTGTCGTTTGGATATAGGAATAGCCATAGCCAAAGAAACAAGGCCAGTAGAGTAGAGGAATATATGACAAGGCAAAGAGAAAAACAAGAATACAGCAACAAAATCGAAAACTGGAAAAACCAGTTTGATCTTTTGCCATGACAGTTCAATACCAAGAACCTCAATTCCTTTTCTGAAGAAAGAAAAAAGTACCATGATTCATTTCTTTATTAAGTTGTACTCCCTCCGTTTCAATGTGTTCGTCTTACTTCCATTTTTAGTCCGTTTCAAAAATAACGTCTTCTCCCTTTTATTACAATTCTCCACGTGACATGTTTAAGACCAGAAGCGATCTATGCATTTTTTTACTTTCTTAAACTCCGTGTCAAGTCAAAACCACACAGACAAATTGAAACAGATGGAGTTTCTCTTTTGAGATCTAACACAGAGCTGCACATGATTGTGAGCTTGTTTAAATTTTAAATAATACTCACACATATCTAGAATTCCTCAATTTAAGTTGACTAAATTGGTTGCTTGTATAATCTGCACAACTTTCAATCCATGTTAATAAATTATAAGGTCACAAATCTCGAGCAAAACAGAAAAAAAATATAATAGTCTTCAGTATTAGGAATAAGCTAAAGCAACAGTCACAGCAACAGAATAAAGTATTGTCTAATTCTTCTTGGTTTACCACTCGGTTTCTGGTATCTGCATTGCGACCCCAACTAATCCAGATTCGAGCCGCGTAAGATGCCAAACATTTTTGTGGCACATAGAGTAAGAAATAGGATTGTATTGACTAATAACAAATTTGGTTATATCACACATTCATATGTACAAGGGACAACCATGACATATGAGAAGTTGTCTAAATATGATGATAATTCACAAGTGCCTACTACTGCTTGTTATAACAACAAAAGAGAAATCAAAACTTACACTAAACATGTCGAAGTTGTTCCACCTTGATCATGATTTTTCGACAGACATACAACTATATACTGATGAAGAATCCTAAAGGTTCTTTCTGCTGCCAAAGACAGAAAGTGATTTTTGGTAATAAACAGAACGACTTCGATGGTAATCAATCCAGATACATAATTGTCGAATAGCTTCCCTCTTTTCCTCCTTGAGAGCCAACATACCATCATCTTTCTCCTTGATCATTTTCTCCAATTCTCTAACCTTATTGTCTGATTTCCAAACCTTCTCTCTATACACTAATATCTCGGCTTCCTTGACGTCCAACTGTTCAAGTAAGCAATCTAGATCATCTTGTACATGTACTATTGCTTTGTTTTTCCTCATAACCCAATCTTTTACAAATTTCAGCTCACAAGAAACCTTCGACATTCGATTAAAGAAATGACCAGTACACTCCTCAAATTTTAGAGCTACTGTGTCTAGTGAAGCCAACGTATCGTTTGCTGTCAGTGTTATATCCTTAATGCCTCGAACCCCAACTTGTAGCCTTGCATTTTTCTCTTTTAGATCATTATTTTCTTTCTCGTATGAGTCTCTTGTTTTTTGATACCACTCCTTGTTCTCAAGGTGCATTTGTTCTGCCACACGGATCCTCCTGCTCAAGATTCTCAAACCATCTTCAAACTTCTTACGCAAATCTTCGGTCATTTCTTCTATTTTCCTTTCAGCACTTTGCAAATTTGATTTGGAATCTTCTAACCTGATCTTCATTTGTCTATGTTCCTCATTCAGCTTCTTTATAATATCTTCATTTTCTCTTATTGACTTCTCCTGATCTGTGATCTTCGTGGTCAAATCGATGTTTTTCTTTTCCATATGAGTAAGGCTATTGTAAGAGTTGTGTTTATCTTTCTCAAGCTGTGACTGCAATAGAACTTTTTCAGTTTCCCCAGTTCGTAGCTGCTGCTGAAGAGTGTTGATTCGTGTTTCCATAGATGAATTCTTGTTGGACATATCATTCGCGTAGACCTCATGTTTCTTTTGAAGAGTTGACAGCTCTTGTTTCTTCTCTAATAGTATGGTTTCCAACTCTTTCATCTTATCAGTTAGCTCCTCTTTTTCTAACTGTGAACGATAAGCTTCTCGGTTTATATCCCTTATCTGCTTTTCCAAGTCACTCTTTTGGCTGCAGAGTGAGTCTACCTCCAATTTCAAGTCTTTTACATGCACTTGTAAGCCTTCATTCTCTTTTGATGTCTCCTTCTCAATCGAAGAGGCGCTTGTTAGTTTCTCCTTTAGATTTTCAATCTGGAGATGACATTCGGATAGTTCTTCATTTTTTTCTTTGAGTGACATTTCTACTTCTGATTTACGATGACTCGTGGCTTCCAGCTCTTGCTGCAGAAACTTAATCTTTTCGGTTAAATCCCTAATTTCGACAGTTCCCTCGTGGCACTTCTTTTCCAGTGACAACTCCAGCTCGCGTTTCTGATTGTTGAAGGACTTGAGCTGTTCATTCCTTTCAGTATGTAAAGAGTCCAACTCTTGCTGCAGAGACTTTGCCTGTGCCATTAGATCATCAATTTTCGACTTTGAGTTGGTCTGATTTTCCTCAAATCTTGTAAGAAGATTAGAAAATTGATCTGATTTCTCTTGAAATGCTGCTTCCATTTGTTTAAATTCATTTGACTTGCACGTAATCTTTTCTCCGAGTTCTTTCTTTTGTACACATGAGGTTTCAAGCTCAATCTTCATCATAGCAATTTGACCCTCTAATGTCTTTATCTCAGCCAATCTCTCACTCTCGTGAACCTCGTATTTCTTGGTAAGAGACAAGATATCTTCTTCTTTTTCTGTTAGTAAGTCCTTGAAAATATCTCGAGATTCTGATTCTTGGACAGAAGATGTTGGTGAATCAGGTAATGAATCCAAGTCCAAACTTGCATTTTCGTGATTTGTAGTGTTTGAAAAGTATGAGCTGCCTTCGCCAGCAAACTGCCACGGGGAATGATATGCTTCGGAATCTGAAACTGAAGAAGATGAAGATGCAGCATCGTCCCCGGCTTTGGCACAAAGGTTATACTTTACTTCTCCTTTGAGATTTTCATACTTAGCATAGAGGGACTGGTATTGTTTGTGGAGATCATCAACAAGTTGGATAAGTTCTGCTCTTCTCCTTATGTTCCCATCTCTACTTCCTTTGTTCATACTCTTGCTCAGCTTCACAATCCTTTTTACCTTGTTTTCAATCTCTGCAATAAAGAACAAACTCTTCGAGTTAGGACTCCGACAACAACAACAACAGCATATCCAGTGAAATCTCACAAAGTAAGGTCTGGGGAGGTAGAGTGTACGCAGACCTTACTCCTACCTAGTGCAAGTAGAGAGGTTATTTCCAAAAGACCCTCGGATCAAGTCAAACAAATCATAGTAGGGAATAATCAAAACTGTACTCAATTTGCCTCTAATAAGCTAAACCACAACCCCTCATAACATTGTAAGGACTGAGGCTGTTTTCAAGTGGAATAGTTACCTATTTTTATGCCTTTCAACTGTACTTCTTTTTCAGGATCCATATGACTGTGAAAAGCCTTCATGGAACCCTTCAAACGTTGTTTCGCCATCTCTGCTTCCATTATTTCAAAGGGAAGTACCACTTAAGATTGAACGATTGCTAGCGTCAAAATGGCTGATCCATCCGAGACAAAGGACATCCAGGATCTGCAACAGCCCATGAGCAAAGGCATTTAGACATGTAAATTTAGTAACAAAGTAAACTTCCCTGATATTAATCCATCAACATTCTTAGCATTAACTCTGTTCATCCAAGGCTTGATTTGTCTTAAAAATCAACTTTGTTCTGAAAAACTATCAAAATATAACATCAACGACAGAGATAGATCCAAAATTTAAATTTGAAAAGAACGATTTGTATTCTTATCACTGAATCCCTTATAGTTCAAAACTTAGAATTGTTAAATTTTAGTATATTTTCACATATATTTGTTCTGCTCTGCTTGAAAAATATTGGATTCAGTTGAACACATTGGTCGTTGGCACTACGTTGTGTCCCCCTCTGATCACTTTTCACCAGAATAAGCATATAAATACAAACTAAATTGAACAATTTCTAGAGGTGATCATCAAAATAATCTTGAACATGCTAATAGGAAGACCAAAACTCAATTCCAGCAGCTAATAACATAGAAAATTGTCCGTTGAACGCGAGATACTTTGTGCACCAGACTGCCCTTTAATAACATAAAAGGTAATTATTGAACAAGGATTTCATTTCAAGTCTATAAATGATTTGTTTGGTATAATTGCATGGTCCAAACTAGTAATATACATGGAAGAAAATCCAAATAGAATTTTTTTTTGAATAATTTTCTGATTAATCATCCATGCATATTTGAATTTAATGCAACAACAACAACAACATATGTTATGTAGTCCCACAAGTGAGGTACGTCTGAGGAGGGTGCATCTGTGTATGCAACTTTACCCCTATACCTTGTGAAGGTAGAGAAACTGTTTTCAAATTCCGATACGTACATGAACAGATCTAATGTAATTAACATTTGAATTCATGGATGCACAAACATAATATCTCATTAATAATCATTAGGATTGTCCAAAATTTATCTTTATTTGTCCATTACAACATAGAAAATGCAGAACAAAAAGATAAAAAAAAAAAACTGCAAATTGTTACCTGAAAAACTGTGAGGAAATAGATGAATAGCCATTTGCATTTGTTTTCTTAACATGTGCAGTATCAAGGGGAAATTTCAGTTACTTTTTCTACCATGATATTCTATGGCTATAAGTCTATCAATCATCATATATATATATTTCACAATAACGTATTAGACATTATTTTATCTATAAGATTCAACGGGCAAAATTGACAACCGACATATTTAACGGACCAAAATATCTTAATAAACGTTTTATGAAACAATAGTTTATCTATTTTTTATATAATAAAAAAGTTATAACGATTGAAAGCAATAATTGAATTAGAGTAGTTAGTTATTAGTGACTAATTGGAAGGGTTGCATCCTTTCATAAATTTTTGGAATTTATTTAATTTTTAAATAGTAAAATAAATAATTATTTAAAAAAATATTTCAGTAATTTAATTTTTAACTAAAGGACATTCCATTTTTTAATATAGTATGAATGAATTATATATTATTATTATTTAATAAAGCACTGTTGATAGTTATTAGGTATTGCAGTAACAAAAATACATAGGCGGTACGTTGGCTTAGAAGGATGAATAATTCATCCTTAAACAAAAGAGTCGTAATACATAATAATAATAATATAGTAAATAAATTAGGAACAGTAAGTCGTTTAGGATTTGTTATTTAGTATTTATATAATTCATATCTAGTAAACTAAATATAGATGATATGATAATTCGTGGTCTTTTAACAATATCGTAGACAGTAAACAAATTGTTCTTATATGAATCAAAAAAGTATAGTGTGTTACATCCACTTTAGAACAACTAATTGTCTTACTAATTAGGTTTAATGAGATGAGTTATATAATATACACAAACAAGAATCGATCAAAACTTTAGATTACAACAACAAAATTTCATAATAAAACAATCTTTATTTATTTCAGGGCAATATACAAGTTGGACATGTGGGACAATCTTTTTTCTTTCAGTAAGCGTTGTTTGATGCAGTCCGTATGATATTCGTGTCTGCATCCAAGTGTCCCAATGGACTCTTCATGCTCAAATTCTGCTTGACATATGACATAAATCTCTTTGGTTTCTGCGTGATTTTTTACTCCATCTTTAAGCGCAACAACACGATTTTTATGCCATTGTCAGGACTGAGGCTGTTTTCAGGTGGAATAGTTACCTGTTTTTATGCCTTTCAATTGTTCTTCTTTTTCAGGATACATATATATGACGCTGAAAAGCCTTCATGGAACCCTTCAAACATTGTTTCGCCATCTCTGCTTCCATTATTTCAAAGGGAAATACCGCTTAAGATTGACCAACTGTTAGCGTCAAAATGGCTGATCCATCTGAGACAAAGGACACCCAGGAACCGCAATAGCCCATGAGCAAAGGCATTTAGACATGTAAATTCACAAACAAATTTTAACTGTCCTGATATTAATCCATCAACATTCTTAGCATCCAATAAAACTCTGTTCATGCAATGCTTCGATTTGGCTTAAAATGACCTTTGTTCTGAAAAAACTATGGAGTATAAAAGTGATGGGAGAATAAAATGAGAAAGTTTAGATAAGTTTTAATGTAAATTTTGCAATTATTGGTATACTTTTCATGTATATAAGATGGTCAATTCAAGTTTTGAACATGATTAGTGAAAAAGGGGCAACAAGAAGGTCAATGAAAGAAAAAATGAGCAAAATTGGAGTAGCTGCTTTTCCGCGTGCCCAGCGGCGCGCCCGCATGAAACCCAGTGCATACTGGTTCTCCGCGCGCCATTCGCGCATCCAAGTGCCTGCGCAGCGCGCCTGCGTGAAGTTGAGGCGTGAAAACATAAAAAAGTAAGGATGTTTTTGGAATTTCAGAGAAAAAGTCCTATTCTATATTGTGTTGGAGTTGGTCACAAAGAGGATCATCGAGAACGAGGAGCAGAAAGAGCGACGACGAGCGAGAGGAAGGGAAGACGCGGTACACTACTCAAATCCAAAAAGGAAGTTGGGATTCAAAGTTTGATGGCTATGTTTTCTTTTTCTCTTTTGTTCTTAGTAAACTTATTCTCGTCCATGGAGTAGATTCTTAGAGGGTATTTGACAAACGTGTTGTATTGATGAATTTGTTGGGATTTTGATTTTCATTCTTATGCTTGAACTTGTTATGAGAGTTTGAATTAAATTGCAACCTTGTTCATTATTTTATTTAATCGAAAGAGGAATATCTTGGTGAATATTGTTGCATAGTTTTGTTGGATTGAATCAATATATTTTCTCTAAAGTAATCGAAGGAGCTTGTTGATAATTATTGATTAAATTTCAAGGAAAAATAGTTGATGGACGCTACTTCCTTAAGAACAATCTTTAACATGTGTTTGTATAATAGAATCACTGGGGTATAATTGGTTTATTCTTTAACTTGAGATTTACTCAGAAGAAAAATCTAAGGCTTAAGGATACTCTAATAAGCTATCGAAATCGAGAGAATCGATAGAACTTTAGATGTGATAAATGAATGTAGTCAATTCCCAACTATCATTATGCACTTGTTTAGTCTTGTACCCTATCTTTTAGTATTGATATTAAACTTTGTAGTTACCAATTGATTTTAATTATAATTTAGTCTATAAAAGTGGTTCATAATCACAATCAACTTTTTTCTTTTGATCGCCTGAATAATAGTTAGCAAGATTTGATTGAATTATTATTTGTACAAATCCCTGTGAAAACGATCTTTATACTATACTATCTTTGACTAGAGAAGCACTAAACTTATAGTGTGCTTTGTGCTCGTCAGAAAGCAATTTCACCACATTGAATGAACGTAATAACTGAGAATTTTGGTACCTTGTCAATTTATTTGTGTGTAATCGTTTAGTTTTAACATTAAAGAAGAAAGATGTGGTGCAGCAAGAGAAATTTCCTGTTTTAATTGAAGCTAATGAATGAGTTCCTCTATAGTTTGCAATAGCATAGAATCAGTCCAAACTATTATTCAAATCACTTAAAAGCAACTAGTATTCTCATTTTTCGCAAACATAGACTACAACTACAAACCAAAACAACAAGTACGACTACATTACGACTATCCCATAGTTTGACAAAACATTACAATAAAAAAGTATCCATTAATTGCTATCCCCTGAAGAACTTTCGTCCCGCTGGACTGTGATATGAAATTTATTATCCATTGTATCACTTCACAACCTCCATATCTTGATGGCATCCCCTGTTTTAAGCTGATGTTTGTTAGTAAACAAATATCAACCATAAAAGATATATGGCCCATCATTTCGGTGTACTATTTCCATTTTCCATTCTTGATTAAACTCATCAATCATCACCAAGATGGAAGGTAGAGCAACGAGGGGATTCATATTTACTGTTGGTGTGTGTGTGGTTTCACATGCTTCCATAACCACCCGCAATTCCATCCCCAGGCATTCAGGTCGGCATCTTCCAACTTTTTGCAGAACACAACTTCAAATCCCCTGCATATAGAAAAAAAAGATTAGTAACATAGCTTGTTTCGGCAGAGATCACAAAGTTAAGAAAATAGAGAAAGGTGAATGATGTATTGCTCTCTATTCATAACTTTTAGGGTGCTATATTCATCTTGCCACAAAGTGTTTTGAAGTAGGTGGATCAGAGGTGTAGGAAGTTTCTGGGGAGGCACGTAGGAAAGGAAGAAGGTCAATCTAGTAGCATGGGACACGTTTTGTGTACCCAAGTGCAATGAAGGGCTGAACATAATTAAGGGATACAGGAACTGGAACTTTATTTTTGTGGGTAAATTGTTATGCAACTGGTGGTGCATAAGGATTCTCTATGGGCTAAATGGGTGCATGGTATTTCATACATCAGATGATAATGCCAACTTTGAAGTGAACAAACTCTAAACAAAATAACCATGCACATGAAAAAGGTACATTCTTTTTGGAAGCAGAAAGCCAGACTAAAGTGGAGAGGAGACAAAATATTTCAAAATATGATCAAAAGTTGAAGGAAGAGACTAAATATTCATAGAATCAAATGTGATGACAATCAGTGGATAGAGGGAGATGATAATAATCACAGAAGCTGCTATTGCCTATTATGAGAATTTTTTCTCTCATGAGTCCTTGAGAACTAACCTCCAGTTCATTGAAAATACTTCTAAGATGATCATAGAATGAAGGAAAAGACTACATATTGGCACCGACATTTATCAGATGATCAAAGATAGAAAAAAGAGACTAAATATAAATATACATAATATCAAAGATGATCACAACTATGACAACATTGGCCCTGAGATATCCTGGAGATCTAAATGGTAAGAGCTTAGTAAGTTCATGTCTCATCCTGATTCCTAAGGCTGGTTAAATACTGCAACAGAAAGCACCTAGTTACCGTTCTCAAAAATGTAATAGCTAGTGCTTCAGACTTTTCAAAAAGAAAATAAAGATTTATGCATCTAGAATGGTCATCAATGAATGAGATAAAACATCTCTAACCTTTAAAACAGTAAATGGTTCATATTACCATGTTTATGCCCTTCCCCAAGCGCATGCGTTGTTTACCAATGTTTTACAAATTACAACTTCAAATGTCTGACATATTAATTAATATGGAACAAAAGATTACTAGCATATTTATCAAATAAGATCATAGAAATTACATATTTGAGAACTAAATGATTAGAAATTTTAACTTGTAAGACATTGCGAAACAATTAGAACTTCATGCGAAAGCTAATAATTGCAAAAGATGATGATGATAAATTAGATGTAAAGAAAAACTATAAAAAGATGCTATGATATTATTTGACTTAGCAGGGTTAATAAAATATGAAACCTAAAGCCAAATTATATATATATAAAAATAATAGGTTTGTTTAATAATTTTTTTTTATATTTTTTATTCTTATAAATTCTTAAAATACATAATAGTCAATTATAATTTGATAATTTTTTTTTTTTTTTTTTTTGCAATTGACAGTATAATATTTCTTGTAATAATTCGTAAGATACAAATAGACATATACAAAGATTGTACGATATATAACACTACAAATGTTTATATCTTATCTAAGTTCTTATTGATTATAGTTTTGTGAAAATTTTCAATTGAATGAATTATTACACAAACTATCAAATTATTCTAAAAGTAGTAGAAGTATTTAAAAACAGAATTAGACTTCCTAATTGAGTATGCTAAGTAGAGTATCATTTTTACTTATATAATATTCAGTATTACGTTAGTTAAAAATTGTGTATTAAATTATCAATATTGATGTGGTTGTTACACTTTAGAAGACATTCAAAGTTAAGATAATGTCTTTTTTAATTTAATTATTTGATAATATAATTTATTTGAGCTTGAAATGTCTAAGAAGACACCTCAAAGAATTGAAGAAATCTTACAAACTCAATGTTAAAATATGATTGATTCAAATTGAAATAAATTAAACAAATTAAGAAGTAGAAATTAACTACAAATTTAATTTCCTACAACTTTTAATTTATAATTACATCAATTATATTTAAACAGAATAATAAAAAATTGAAAATATGTTCTTAATAATTGGTAAAAGATTAACAACAAACTATTAAACAAATCAATTAACATTGAATAATTTTGCGACCTTATTTTTCAAGGGTCTAAAGTCATTGATTTAGTGACTTTAGGTTTGAGCTGCCCATTTGACCTCATAAACTAATATAAAGAAATTACTAAAATTATCGAGATAATAATCTCCTCTTAAGCAAAATTCTCTAAAGACGTAATTCATAAATATGACATTTAACTTGGCCTCATTGCACATTTATGACCTCTAATTTTGTGTGTGCACAAGTAAACACTTAAGTTTGTATAAAATTGAACAAGGAAATGCATGAGTTCTACGTGACATAATACATGTATATCACAAATTATGATGTAGGATGACATCTAGAACATGTGTGTCTATTTGCTCAACTTTATACAAGTTTAAGTGTCTGTTTGTGCACACTCAAAGTTAAAAGGTATAAATGCGAGTTGAGGTCAAGTTAAATGGCATATTTATGTAGTATGCCCTCTCTAAACGATTATATTGTGATTGCTATTATGTTATTATCTAAATACTTATCTTTTATTTGTAGGAGTCCAAAACTTTTACTCCCTCCGTCTTAATTTATGGGGAAAATTATATAAAATAACAAACTATTAATTCAAATTAAATACTATAACCACAATTTGATTTAATTGTAACCCGTAGCAAACAGTTGTCATACGCCTCTCTCCCTGAATTTCTCGCTCGCCACTCTCAACTTCTCACTGCCAGTCTCTCTCTCGCCTCTCTCACTTTATACAAACACAAATGTATAAAATGTGTTTGTGTTTGTGTTTGTATAAAGCGAGAGAAAACTGTACATATACATATCTTTCCGTTCGCCTCTCTCCCTAGAGAATCTCGCTCGCCACTCTTACTCGTCTCTCTCACTTTATACAAACACAAATGTATAATTTGCGTTTGTGTTTGTATAAAGCGAGAGAAAATTGTATATACAACTACAAATACATATATTTTCGTCCTATACACTTATAATTATACAAATGCAGATCTTCCCCTGCCCAGTTTTCTTTTGTTTTCCTCGCTTTATACAAACACAGATTATACAATTGATTCTTTTGTATATGTATACCGAAACAGATTATACAATTGATTCCTTTGTATATGTATACCGAAATATACATATTAATAGTCATAGCAAACATAAAGTTTGTTATGGAGCGCAATTATACAAACTATAGTTATAACATACAAATATGATTTTTATGTTTGCTAAACCTAAAATTTACTCAAACTTATGTGGCACTTTTCGAATTTTGAGATTCAAACAAGTCGATCTTTGACTGTAAATTTTTCATACATCTTATAAATATTTTGAATTGTCAATTATTGTTATAGTATTTTTTACGTTGTTTATAAATATATAAATTTCATTTCAAAAAATTTGAAGATTTCATGCATAAATTACCGGTCAAACATAAACTGTTTGACTCTCGAAAAACAAAAAAGTGTCACATAAATTGAAACATATGAAGTACTAAAAAAAGGATTAACCAAATATGGAAGAAATTGTTTCCAACAAGGAAACATTTTCCATAAAAAAAAATCTTTTAGAAGTAATACACAATGAGAATAGAATTCTGATAAAGTAGAAAATTTAGAGCAAAATCTAACAGAAAATGTCATGAGGCGTAAGCCCCGTCAATTTGGACATACTTTTTTTTTTGGGTGCGCTAAGCTCGTGCAGCAGTGCAACGCATGGACAATGCGCGAGAGCCCAAGTAGAAAGCTACCTTAATGGACTTTACTCCTTGAAAAATCGAGTTAATATCATGTGGATCAATGATCCACATATCAGTCTGGACGTATGCTTAGGCGTTGGAAGAGTTTGGGTGTGAGCCTAGAAAGCTCTCCTAATTAAAATTAAGGTATAATACACAAATGTGCTCTTTAACTTGGTTGTAACTTATATTATGCCCTTCAACTTTGGATATGCACATATAGATACTTAAACTTGTATAAAGTTAAACAAATAGACACACATTCTATGTGACAATTTGAGTGTCTACTAATGCATATCCAAAGTTGGAGGGCTTAAATATAAAATAAAGTTAAATTAAAAGGCACATATATGTATTAAGCCTAAATTTAAAATGATTAAATAAGCTCTTAAATTAATAACAGAAAATTCAACTTGTTATTAAATTTTAATATCTTTTACTCTTACCCTTTTTTAAAAATTCATTTCTCTCTGTCTTTCTCTGAATAAGAAGTAAACTACAAAGTAAAAACGCATCATTTTTAATTACTTATTCTAGTCTAATTTACTGACTTTAGGTTCATTCTTCATATTTTTTTCAAGTTAATTATAAATTTTTACTCACTTTTTTTTAAAAAATTGATTAATTTTTTTAGATGAGCAGTTTTATGTACATTCCACTTATATTATATTTTTTTTGTTTTATATGTAATTTTATATTTTTTATTGTAATTTTTATTATGTTAATTTATAAATATTAAAAATTAAAGATTCACAAGGCTTACACCAGCATCTTGAGACTTACGTCACGTTTCCTATCAGATAAAATATCTCACTTGTACTTGCATAAATGTGTCTTTTAATTTGGCCTTAAATGACATGTATGTCCTCCAACTGTGAGTGTGTACAAATGAGAAAAAGCTCAAAATAGTCCCTTATCTTTGGGTTAAGACTCTAAATTATCCTTGATTTTTCACTTAGAGAACTAATAGTCCTTCATGTCTGCGATATTGGTGCACTTTTGGTCCTCACTCAAGTTTTTTTCTATTTTTTTAACATTGATTTTATCCACACTTTATGTATGGAATGTTTAAGCGTCTTTTAGGGCTTGTTTGCAAAGCCACCCGCGTAATTAGATTTGGTGTAATTGAATGTAATTACACTATCTGACATGTTTGGTTGGTCAGGTAATTACTTGATCAACAGGTAATTGAGTGTAATTGGCAGAAATAACTACGCTCTCCAATTCACATGGGGACTGTGAATTGCTGGTAATTATATGGTGTAATTACAAGCTAATTATTTTTTAATTTCTTCCTTTTATTTCTCTTTTTATTTTTTCGTTTTAATTTATTTTTTATTTTCATTATTTTAAATTCTTTTTATTTTTATTATTCTAATGTTTTCTAAATATAAAAATATTTTTATTTTATTTTATATTATTTATATTTCATTTTCTTCTCATTATCAACTTTTACTTCATGTGATTCCATGCAATTTTCTGTATTATCTATTTTTTCATTAGTATTATTTTGTTAGTATTTTAATTTTTAAATTAAAGTAGAATTCATTGTTGAATAATGTTATGGACTTACATTTTCCTTTTCTTTTAAATCATATTTATGTATGTTATGTTGAAATTTAACCTAAGAGTATTATGTTAAATTTTTTGTTTTGAACTTAGAAGTTAGAACTTGTGTTGTATTTTCAATTTCATTTGTTTTAGAAGTACTGACTCAATATTTTACATTGCAATCTATTTTTTTTAGTTAGACTTGATAGATTATCTTTTTGTCAAATGTTTTTATAAATTTTGTGACATTATATTTATAATATTAATCTTTTTTTTCAAACATGCATTTCATGATGCTCGTAGAAATTTTGTACTTTTTGTTTTTATGATTAATTTAATTAAAATATATTAAATTGAAAAATATAGATCAATTATTTTTTATAAGATTAGTTAAAACATATGTTTATTAATTAATATATTTTCAAACGACCATATGTATCTTAAATATTCAATTTAATATCATTTATAAAATCTCTTATTTATTTAATATAAATTTTTAATTTTAGATAATTAATTTTTATTTTAGAAATTTAATATAACCTTATGATTAAACTTGTGCAACCAAACAACACCCTTGTAATTACACTGTGGCAAATAGACATATCAATGTAATTACTAGGTTGTTAATTATTACCCTAATAATTTATTTCCTCCGTTCAATTTTATGTGACACTTTTCGGATATCAAGATTCAAACAAGTTTATCTTTGACCGTGAGAAACATTTTGAATTATCAATTACTGTGACTTATAGTACTTTTTACGTAGTTTACAATAAGCAATTGAAAATTCCATGCGCAAATTTCTGGTCAAACCTAAATTGTTTGACTCTCGAAAAACGAAAAGTGTCACATAAATTGGGATAGAGAGAGTACTAATTCCAATTACTTGGTGACTTTCCAAACAAATCCTTAATATATTTAATAGAAATAATAATTACATGTGAGAGAAGGTGAGAAGAAGAACACCTTGTTTTGTTTAGTAGAAATATTATTGCAGCTAATAATTAATATCGAAAGGTTAATCACGTCGATTTCATATGCAATATTACCAAAAAAAAATCGCCAAGGTGTTTTTCTCACCTTCTCTACCTAGATTTATTATTTCTCATAAATATATAAAAAGACGATTGAACATTCAACACATAAAATTATGGACAAAATCAACGTTAAAAAATAGGTAAAAATTTGAAGGAGGACCAAAAGTACATCAATATTACAAACACGAGGAACTATTAATGCTCCATATGAAATTTTTGACTGAATTTGAGACTTAAAAGTTGGTCAAACTTACTATTAAGTCGTTTTTTTTTTACTTCTGAAAGTGTCTAACAAATATAAAAGTAACTTAAAGTAAGTCAAAAATAACTTAAAATAAGTTAGGAAGTATTTGACAAAGTTAAAAATAACGTAAAAAATCAAAAGTAGGCCTCTCCTATTTTTTATTTTTTTGACTTAAAAATCATTTAAGTTGGACTTCTTATTTTTTTATTTTAAAACTATTTTTATTTTAAATCAATCCAAACTGATTCTTATTTTTGTGCACAAATACACACTTTAACTTATATAAAAAAAAGGCATAAATTCACCCTTGAACTTATCTCGAAAAGTCAGTTACATGCTTAAACTATCATGACGACCTATTACACACCTTTACTATTTAAAAATGAATTTTTTTACCCCCTAAAATTGATGTGGCAAAAAATAAAAAAAAAATAAAAGAAAAGTGCATTTGACAGTAAATAAAGTAAAAAAAAATAGAGAAAATGGTCT